>BQNB010006604.1:0-96842 GCA_026074375.1 Tanacetum coccineum | reverse complement strand
TTATTCATACATATAATAATTGTTATCCTATATTTGCATGTTTAATCCTTAAATAATTTTATTATTCTAAATTTGTCCATTATCGGTTAACAATATGGGAATATTGTTACATAAGACAAATGTGAGTGTTTGGTTATACATTTTGAATATGTGGATTGTTCCCACCAAACTTATATGTTATTCATAAGGGTTGCATATTGGACACCCCAACCTTTGAATATTTACTTTTGGATCCTTTCTCATGAGTAAGATATCGAAAATGGTTTAATAAGTCATCCTTAAACTTGAGATACAAACAAGTTCTGCATGTGTGGATATCACTTTTTAATTATATGTCAAACGCTATCCTAAAAAATGGTAGTTATAAAGGCTATTCTTGAAAGTGATATGAAGCAACATCCACAACACTTGTAGTCAATAAAGAATTTGTTCTTCCACTTATTATGTGCAGAATGATACCATGGCGCCTCTCCAGAATTAATCAGATGATTGTGTGGCTGCACCCAAAGTGTAATTTAAGATGATTCTTGATTACGTTTGGTACATCTGAATTAACTTCTATAACGAGAAACTAAATAGTTAAACTATATGGAATGAGTTAGGATCCATATCCATGGTTTAACGGTATCTGTAACAAAGGGATGATAATAGCAAGTAATACATAACCATTGTGCTGAGAGTTTTTCTTGAAATAACATCTCAAGTATTTCTAGTTTATGGCAATGCGAGTGTTGCTAGACGTTTCCATTGTTGGTATAAATGTATTCTGCTACTCTAACTCCCAAGTGGGGGCTGTTAGAATATGGTAGTTGGATGCGCATGTTATACGACTAGAAATAGGTGAGCCTATTGGGGGCACACACGTTAATACATGAAGAGTACGTTTATTAAATATTTAATGTATATATACTTGTTATATTTATTAAATGTTTAATATGTTTCACGAATACAAAAGAGAAGGGCTTAAATGTCGAAAACGAAAACCTTTTGTCCTCCTCCCAAAAGTGGCAGATTTTGGAGGATTCTAGAAGGGGTTTGTGTGCAGAATTTTTAAGATAAAGATAAGTATTTATGATAAGTGGAAAGGGTTGTGATAAGCTTAGAACTTGAAGATTATTTTCAAGATTTTAGAGTTGATCTACAACTAGGGTTGATGTGCTATATAAATACCTCATCCCTCTCTCTCATGGTATTCACTCGTCCCACAAGAAAAGAAAAAAACGTCACATGTTTAATCTATTCAATAATACATACGACACAATATTATGTTTTCTCCATGTTGACAAAATCAGAATATATAACCATGACATGCATGCTTATACTTATCATACATATGCATGATAATGCATGTATGCTTGCAATATTTAAATTGCATCAACAGACGCTTATGATCCCTTTTCCTTCTTTTGTAACCCTATTTCGGGTTTGAATCAGTTTTGGTTATTAAACAATAACACGCGGTGTTTGGTTGTTTATCGTGAAGTAATGACTAGCATTGTCGCGTGCTTGTTTGACGTGTTGTGTGAGCAACCGTAGAGGTGGTAATTTAATCACTCAAGATTATCGTTTAATTGACTTTAGTCATTAAACAAAGGTTAGTGTTTCTTATTTTATTTGTGTGTTAATCTTTAATATCAAACTAGATCTAATCCGCTCCGTACTCGTAGTAACTGGTTTACTAGTTATAAAATCCAACAGTGGCATCACGAGCCAACTCATTTGATGTTATGGGTTACACACTTAATAAAAAAAGCTAGATCCATTTAGGCCTCCCTTAATTTTTCTCATAGGTATTTCACCAACTGCAGGTAATTTGAAATGCTGCAATGTTCTTATAGCATAAATGGAAATGCAACAAATTACTTTACCCATTCACCGGGCAAGAGAACGATGTATTTAGGCAACTCTCGCACATTTGAAGTATCATCACCCTTTGACTGCCAACATCTGCAGTTCGATTCTATATTTAGCAAGTGACAACAATTTCTTCTCACCCAAAAATACCTCCAAATATATTTAGATGTCAAGGAAAGTGTCGTTATGACAGGAAAACAATGAGGAATATTGGAGGACAGACAAGCTCAATTTCACTAAAAGCGGGACGGGACCTGGATTTTCAATGGTATGTTGCCATAATTAATGTTAGGCAACTAAAGTTAAAGAAACTAAGGTAGCGCAAAAAAATTTCGCGGGTTGGCATACCAAAAAAGGCACAGATTTGGATAAACAAATTCATTCACAACCTAAAATTGGGTGTTTTCCGTGCCCACACCCCGGCACCTATGTGGGTCGTCCTACTAAGTAGGTAAAGTGTCAACTTGTAATACGATGAATCCCATATATTTTTTTGTAGTTACCAATTTCATAAGTGTTAAATAACTTGCGGACTACTTTAGACACATTTGTAACATTCCCGCTTGATATTGAGATAAAGTGTCAGTTTGGGAGTCATATCGAAACATATAAACGCAAGCAAAAGACTTTATTAAATAAAAATACAAAGTCATGAAACAAAATGACTTAGAAAAGTATTAAATTTCCAACGAAGTCTAAAAGAAAAGAGAAACTTCAAATGAAATAGGTCTTAAACATAAATTAAAACAAAGGAAATCTATCAAAGGTCGGTTCTAAAGTTCCTACTCTCAACATCAAATCCAGCTTCCCGCTTAGTACCTGCCGTAGGAAAAGAAAATGCGGCTAAGCTAACGCGCAGTGTACAGATATAATAACAACAACGGTAATGAGATAAAAGAATGAACGAAACGGATTACGAGAACCTGCTAAACAAATAATGTACGAAATATAGAGTGATAATTAGAATTTAGGATAACAAAGGAGTGCCCGCGAACTCAAAACAAATGTCTAAAGCATGCCACACGCTTAGACTAAATAATCCAAATCGATGTATCATATCATTTCAATTGTACATGGGGAGTGCAGACTCCAGATTGTACCCTACAAAATGTGAAATGGGGTGGACTAGCACTACACAACCATATCACGGAATTGAACGGAACAAACAGTACTAGGATGCATCATACGGCTCCATGCAAACAAATGTCATGTCCATATACACAGCATATGGGAGTGTTACGAACATATATAATCAAAATCATAATAAGTGCACATTCAAATATGGGAAGCCGTGGACTAATCTCACTGCCACAGATGTTCATGCTCTTGTCGTGCATCCGTATGAAATGTTCATGGTTCCTCCATTGTACTAGATTACAAAATAGCTCGCCAAAGGAGATAGGAAAAAGATAACAATGATCAAGTTTCAAGTATTCCAAATAAGAACCAACAGATTCATATAAACGAATATAAAATAAAACGGATTGTCATTATCACATGAGTCATGATTACGGATAGCAAATTAAAGGAATATCAAACGAATATCAAATGAATCATGAGTACGGATAGCAAATTAAACGGAATATCAAACGAATCAAAGAAGCTAAAACAAATGAGAATCAAGACATGAGGTGTCTTTACAAAAAGGACAGAATATTTGTACCTTAACGAATAAGCAATCGGAAAGAAACGAAAACAAAATCAAGAGATCACAACACCTTCACCGAATCTACAAGAACCATGATTACCATATATTACATATCCCCTTTTTTATTGTTAGTTTTACATTTGATCTTACAATAAATAAAGTTTACTTGACTTAATTAAGTTTTCCAAAATTTCAAAATTTTGACTTTACTTATCAGGTAGTATCTACATAAATGGACCCTTAACAAAGTTTTCTAAAATTACACCAAAAACTACAGAGGTTTCCTACATATTCTTAATACACCCATGAGCATTGGTTTAATTAATTTCCATGTTATGTAATCCCTTTTCACCCTTGTTACCCAAAACTGACCCGAATTTTGACCTGGCAGAACCTTTGAAAAGTTGACGCGTATTTACCCTACTTAGACAACTTGAAAAATTCTAAAAAAAAATCTAGGACGTAGCTAATATCATGAAGATTAACCCACGAAAATTTTAAAGGCTAATTCATTAGGGTTTTAGAACTAAAAATCAAATACTAATACTGAATTTTTTCAGATAGAAATTCCAGATTCGAACAATTAAACTTATAAAATCTTAAAAATCACCTTCCGACCATCAATTGACATGAGCCCGATTTTTTAGAAACTAGGCTCTTTGCATTAACTCTGGGTCCAGAAATCATGTTAAAACCAGTTTTTATCATCGAGTTATACCCCTTCGAACACGACCTAAAATTCTGCACACAAACAACCCTAATTAACACCCATTAAAACCAACCCTAGGGTTTCTAATCTTGTAGTTTTTATTAATAACACATTTAATGATCATCCTAGGGTTTCATAACATGTTATTACACCACTTAAACAAGATTAAACCGTACAATTTAACAAGATTAATGATACATGTTTTGTTTACAATCTTTTAGGTTTTTATGAAAACTTCATAGGTGAATCATGGAATACAAAGATGAAACAAGGAACATGGAATACTTAGGAAGATTAAGATGGATATAAGAACAAGAACACCACACCAAGAACACCATAGAATTGGACCAAGAACACCAAAGAATTGAACCAAGAACACCAAAGAATTACACCACAAACACCAAAACTTGATTAACCAACCGGAAACACCTACACCTTCTTCCTCCTTGCAACTTCTATGGATGAATACATAAGATTATGGAGAGAAAATTTTTAGAGAATGATGGGAGAGGGGGCCAGTTATAAGAGAAGAAAAGGAGGGGACAAGATTTTCTATTAACTTAAAAGATTACACAATATTTGCCTAAACATTTTAACACTTAATACCTAAAATAAGTTTAGCTTTAAAAATAAAATATTTTCTTGTAAAATCACCCCTAAGGGCCGGTCTAAATGAAGGAGGAGGAGGGGGGGGGGGAATAATTTCTTTCCTATTTTGAAGATTACACAAAATACTTGCCAAATTTTTTTAATACTTATCTCTTAAAATAGGTTTTTTATAAGAAGAAAGTAAATATACAAAATAATCAAAATTACAAAATATATTTTATATTTTTTTAAAACAAAATACCTTATGTTATGTATTTATAATACACAAATAATTATAACCTAAGGTTTTTAAATGTCAAATTCTTATTATTTAACTTAGGTTATATTTCAAAATGATAAAATAAAATGCAAACCAAATTTTTGGGTTTTACAACTCTTCCCCTCTAAAAAGAAAATTTCGTCCTCGAAATTGAAATTGAAATTAAAATAGGTAGATGAATTCAGGGTTATTCAGATTACCAAAGATGACACGATTGGTATGACAAACGATAGGGGCGCGATGAACAGTCAACCAATTCATACCAAGACTAATATCGAAGTCACTCATTTCTAAGGGAAGCAAATTAGCAAAACGAATCTTATCATCAAAATGAAGCGGACAGTTCTGATATTCGTGGTCAGACTTTTCATAGGCGTAGATATCGATAAGGTATAATTAAGTAGCGTAGGGGAGATGCTAATGTGTTTAGAAAATGAAACAGAAACCACATAATGTGTTGCACCCGTATCGAATAAGACAAAACAACATGACTATTCAAGAAGAGAGTTCCCTAAACAAAATACCTACAGAGTTAGCCGCCTTATCCTTGGTCGAAGAAAATCCTTGGTCAATGAATGAAACAGCGAAGACAATTTAAAGTTAAGATCAAAATACGAAAGGAAGCGATCATATCTAAAGGAAGCCTAATGTCTACCCAATCCTCACAGGTCATAACCTAGGTTCTACAGGGCGTAACCTGGCTCTGATGCCAAATTGTAACATCCCGCTCCGATAATGAGACTAAGAGTCACGTTATGGTGTCATATCAGAACATATAAAGGCAAGCGGAAGACTTTATTAAATAAAAATACTGAGTCATGAAACAAAATGACTTACAAAAGTATTAAATTTCCAACGAAGTCTAAAAGAAAAGAGAAACTTCAAACGAAATAGGTCTTAAACATAAATTCAAACAAAGAAAATCTATCAAAGGTCGGTCTTCTAAAAGCTTCCTACTCTCAACACTCAAATCCCAACTTCCCGCTTAGTACCTGCCGCAGGAAAAGAAAATGCGGCTGAGCTAACACTTAGTGAACAGATATAATAACAACAACGGTAATGAGATAAAAGAATGAACGAAACTATAACAACCCACAATTTTCATCAATGTAACTATCCATCTATTATATGATATACCACCTTTTTACAGGGAAATTTTTCGCTTTATTCTATTATGTAACGTAACTTGCATCTCTAAAGTAAACGAGCTCACACAACCTACCTATGCCATCTATATCTATATCATATGAACATCCTAATATGTCAAGTCTATATCCTAATGTCATTTTATCAAGTACATTATCCATTTAACATACCATTTACAACACTATATCAAAACAAGCTTTAAACGTTAAACGTTTATGCCTAAACCCTAATTATATGTAATGTATACATATAAAATGAATATACAAGTATTCAAAGCATGTGTACAAGTATCATAGCATAACATTTGAATAACTTTTCCCTCTAAAAACAATGTACAAGTCATTTAAACAGAATGTACAAATTCATTAAGCATAACATCAAAAATAGCCATTTTACCACCGTTTTCATTCTGGATTTCGTACCACTAATTTTGTACAAACTACTAAACTCAATTTATGAGTGAACGTAAATATTGTGAATAGGCCTATTGGGATTGACGAAACCCGTTTGTGTTAGCCGGATAGGTAACCAAACGCACTATATTTGAATATCATATGTATATGGCAATTACCTACACCGAGGGCCATTATCTTTATATATATATCATTGTGGATTATTGATATATATACACTAGTCAGTTTGTGTGCCATGAGCTTAGACGCAATAATACACTATTAATACTGTTTTTATAATATTTATACCTTAGTACAATTATCACATATGATGACTTGTATTCAACTATTAATTATAAACCTATGAATCTCACTCAACCATTATGTTGACTCTTTTAAGCATGTTTATCTCAGGAAATTGAGCAATTGATGGCACGGAATGGCAAGGACTTGAAGATGACTAAACTGTTATCATTCATACTTTTCTTATAGATTTTGGGACATGCTTTTGTAAAAACTCTGATGAATAAATGAATGATAACAAACTTTTCAAAAACGTCTCTTTATGAGTCGTTTTCTATGATTATGACTGTTGTACTATGAAGTAATACCCCAGATTAGCTTCCGCTGCTATATTTATCAAAATGGGGGTGTTACAGATTGGTATCAGAGCCATGGTTATAGAGAACAAGGTCATACTTTTCTTGTATTAGCTAAAGAAAGTCCTCTGTGCCACTGCATTTCCCGAAAAGTATGTAAAGATACATAACTACTATATTATTATATAAATAACTTATGTTATATACGACTGGGTTGTTAACAGCATGATATCTTCTCCCAACCACTCTACTTCTGATATTGAGGATGCTTTTTCCACTATGAATATTCTTAACTATACTCTGGCTTTATCAGGAAGCACTTCTTTTAACTCACCTTTCTATAATAATCCGTATTTGACGGACGTGCAAGCATTTTATGCTAAGGAATCACCTATTTCACCACCGGCTCCTATCGCTTCACCGACTATTTTGCCTCCATCTTCAGTATTATCACTATCACCAATATTTGATTCCCGGGATTTCTTTCCTCCCGAGGAAATTTCACCACCTAAAGACGCTAAGACTCCTGTTGAATCATCCATTCCAGTATCTCCATCTTCATCAGTAGGATCTTCATCACCGGTTAGGTCAACTACGTAACCACCAGACTATCCCTCTGATAAGTCTATCTTCGCAGAGTTAGATAACTCATTATGGATCATACTATGACCACTGGGAAGTGAACCAGTCCCCGAGGAACCTAATAAGTCAGATACTTATTATAGTGTTCATCTTTGGAAATAATCATTAAGGATGTCCAGGTTCATCATCAAAGGTCTTCTGAACAAGATCTAAGAACACAAGAACAAAGAAGGAGAACCATCAGATTAAATCTATGTCATTTACAGCTTTCTAGAATCTAACCACTAGATGTATGATATAAATAATGACGCTTGACAAATTTTGTTATGTAAATTATATAGACAAGTTATTTATACAAGTGGTGATTCCATTATACCTCGTTGTTTCATAATACCAATTGGGTATGTCAAGATTGCCTATCCTATAATATGATTTTCTTACCTCCCGATTTTCTCAAACCTTTATACCTAGAAACACTAAGCCTCCTATTGGATCACTCATTCCAATATCTCCATATCTATCTCTGGAAGTCTTAAATTCCAAAATTTCTCAATATCAAAGAATGATCACAAGTCTTTCTATTATAATTTTCATACCTTAACTTATGATACGACTATATCATTTTATGGATTCTTATTCTATGTTGTCTTATGTATGTTGATAGATGTCTCCCAAGAGAACATCAACATCTGCAGCAGCAGCTATGACTCAGGCTGCCATCCGGCAACTGATTGCTGATGGTATTGCTGTCGCCCTGGAAGCACAAGCTGCTGCCATAGCAAATGCCGACAATCCCAATAGGAACACTGGACCCAGAGAAATTCCTGTAGCAAAAAAAGGAAACTACAGAGAGTTTATAAGTTGCCAACCATTCTACTTCAATGGTACGGAAGGAGCTGTTGGACTCATTCACTGGTTTGAACGGACTGAATCAGTATTTTCTCATAGCAATTGTGCCGAGGAAAACAAAGTGACATTTGCTACTAGTACTTTAACCGATGATGCCTTGTCCTGGTGGAATGCATACGCCCAACCTATTGGAATAAAACAAGCCAACAGGATCACCTGGACTGAATTGAAAAGGCTCTTAACAAATAAGTATTGTCCCCGAACTGAGATCAAGAAAATGGAAGACGAATTTTACAACTTGGTTGTGAAAGAAAATGATCTCAAGACTTACGTTAGAAGATTCCAGGAATTAGCAGTCTTATGTCCAAACATGGTACCAAATCCTGAGAAACTCATGGAAGCTTTCATCGGGGGATTACCCAGAAGCATTGAAGGAAATGTTACTGCTTCAAAACCCCAAACTTTGGAAGAAGCCATTAACATAGCCCAGAGGTTAATGGATCAGGTAACAAAGCATAATTCTGTGCAAGAAACCAATGATCACAAACGAAAGTTTGATGATGGAAGAAACACCACCACCAACAACAACTACCCTAATGATCGTAACAACAATAACCACTCCAACAATCGCAACAACAACAACTACCACGATAACCGCAACAATAACAACCGTAACAATGATCACCACCAACAGCAGAATAGAAGACAAGAAACATTCAGAGCTTATACTGCCAACAATGGATATACTGGAAACTGTCCCTTGTGTGAAAGATGCACCCTACATCACATAGGACCTTGTACTGTCAGATGCCAGACTTGCAACAAGATAGGTCATCTGAACAAGAACTGCAGAAACAAAAGACCAGCTACTAGAAACAACCTACAACCAGTATCCGTAACTTGTAATGCTTGTGGAGAGAAAGGACATTATGTAAATCAATGCTCAAAAGCAAACAACAGGGCCACAGGGGAGCATACTTACTAAGAGACAAGATTGCTTTTGTTCGCTTTAGGATTTCTACCCTAGAAACAATTTTCGAGGATACTCAAGTTCGCCACCAGTTATATATGAAGAATCTTCTGAAACACACTTCATAAGTTTAAAAACCCTAAACACCAAGCTACTATCCTTATCATTTGTTGCCTTTATCTAGAATCCTACCACGAGACACGTAGCATAAGTATCAACACTCTTAAAGTTTTGATAATGTAAGATATGTAAGATAAAGTTATCCATGAATTAATAAAGTGTGATTCCGTTACACCTTGTTATCTGATGATATCAAAACTCGACTTCATTTGTCAATTCTATTAGTTCTATTATATTCAATTCTGAATACTCGCCTCATACCTTTGAAACACTTATTATCATAGGAATGTAATAACAAAGATCCTCGACTGATAATATGGGCATCAGTGCAACTAATGTCTTATTATTCTTCTCGTTGCTTTTTATGATTCTGAAAAATCATATCATCTTCTACACATCACCATTTTGATATCATGTTTTATGCTTAGATGATTTATAATTGTCTTATTGAAATGAATTAGGACGCTTCTTCATTTGAATAAGGAAATTATAAACCACCGAACTATGAATTTATAAATTCTCAGTTACAAGGATTGGGACGCCTCTTTTTGTAAGTGACAAATTATAAATGAGTAGGCTTAAGTATATGACATACGTACGAACAATATTCTTTCAATCTGTAATCCGTTTGTACGAACAAATCCCTTAATTCATGAAATCATCTCTGAATTTTCACACTCTATCATTCGATTAAATCTCGGGACGAGATTTCTGTAAGGTTGGGGGACTATAACAACCCGCAATTTTCATCAATGTAATTATCTATCTATTAAATTAGATGCAATGTACTATCCATCTATTATATGATAAACCACCTTTTTACAGGGAAATTTTTCGCTTTATCTCATTATGCAATGTAACTTGCATCACTAAAGTTAACGAGCTCACACAACCTACCCATACCATCTCTACCTATGTTTATGTCAAGCAAACATCATAACATGTCAAGTCAATGATCTATTATCTATTTTATCACATACGTTATCTAATTAACGTAGTTTTCACAACGTTATTATCAAATGAACATAAACCGTTAACGTTTATGCCTAAACCCTAATTTTGGGTAATGTAAACATTCAAAGTGAATGTACAAGCTACTAAAGCACATGTACAAGTAATATAGCATCTCATTTGAATATATTTTCCCTCCAAAATAAGGTACAAGTCCTTTAAAGCATAATGTATAAGTCATTAATGCATAATACTTAAAGTGGCCGTTTTACCTCTATTTTCCTAGGAATTTCATACAAACTCTTAAGTACAAGTTATTAGCAAATAATGCACTACATTTACACTTCATTTTCCTTTTCGTTTCATGGTTATACAAGAAATCAAAACTAGAAACCCTAACCCGAGCTAGTTTCTAAACCATGACCCATTTCTAAGCTATAAGCTCATTATGTTTCCATACTCTTATAATGATCATATAATCATGCTTAAACCATTTTTAAAAGCTTTAAACTCAAAAACATATGTGTTTTACCTTTTTGATCTAAATCGAGCTCATGAAACCCTAATTTCATGTTTTTACTTAATCTATAAGCTAAACTTGTAAGATGTTATTATAATCTATCCTAATAAGCTTATCAAACAATATTATAAGTACTTTATTAAGTCTTGAAACAATTTGAGCTTAAAACCCTCGCGTTTTCATTTTAAAACCCTAATTTGGCCCGTTTTGGTTTCTAGCTAAACGGATCCTTTTTCTAAACTTTCGTTACATTAAAAATTCATATTTTAGCTTATATTGATAATCCATAACCTGAAAATATCATTTGGAGTCTTAAAATAAGCTTGCATGGCGTTTTGTACTTGTTTTGCAAAAGTATTCCATGCAAAGGGTATATATCGTAACTTTCTGAAACTTATAACTAAAAGGACTGAAAATGTCATTTTATCAAAGTTATAACTATAAGGACCCATTTTGCCAAGTTTCAAAGTAAAAGGTTTAATATGTAAATACTTTTTATATAAAGGACTAAACTCGTGAAAGTTTATAATCCAAGGGTATATTTTGCCAACTTTGCAAACTATTAAAATATTATATTAATTATAAAAATAAATGTTTAAAAATTACAAAACATTATCACAATACTAGGGAAATTCATGTGAGGGGTTCCATTTGGGTATTTGTTTTGACGAGTTTGCTGGGTTTACGATTTAAAGTGCCCTGGCTCCTCAAACAATACTGCAAGGCCTCTAGATTATGATAGCCTGAACGGTGCTACAATACTCCATAATAATTCAATCAGAGATGATATTCATTATAATGTAAAACATATTCAATCAAACTAAGACTTGACATATTAACACAGGTTGCGTGGCGAAGCCGTTACTTTCATTTCATATACTTTTGCCATCAATTGAATTTCCCTATACTGTTAAGGTGAAGTTCATAGCCCCTTTTTCTAGTTACTTGTTTTATAAACTCTTTGGGGGAGATACATGCTTGTTTACAAAACTCTTTTACATACTCATTTATTTTATGACAATGTGATTATTTTTCAAATACTTTGTGAGTTCATAGCCTCACTTTTAAATCTCTTATATTTTATAAACCCGTGAGGGGGATACATGCTTAAACCATGAATACAAGTGTTTTCTAAATGTATGCTATCCAGATTAGCTTCCGCTGCTATATTTATCAAAATGGGGGTGTTACAGAATGTTTCCTGAAGAATCTGACAAGATTGAGAAATATGTCGGTGGCTTACCCGACATGATCCATGGAAGTGTAGTAGCATCCAAGACTAAGACAATGCAAGAGGCAACTGAAATGGCAATCGAAGTAATGGATAAGAGAATCTGCACTTTTGCTGACCGTCAGACAGAGAACAAGAGAAATCAAGATAAAAACCAACAACCACAACAACACCACTAAAACAAGAGGCAGAACACCGGCAGGGCCTATCCTGTAGGGACTGTTGAGAAGAAACAATATGGGGGATCTAAACCCCTATGCTCAAAATGCAACTATTACCATGATGGTCCATGTGCTCCTAAATGCTACAAATGCAACAAAGTTGGCCATTTTGCCCGTGACTATAGAAGTACGGTAAATGCTAACAATGCTAACAACCAGCAGGGCACTGGGTCGGGTCAGAAGCATACTTGCTATGAGTGTGGAGTTCAGGGACATTTTAAGAGGGAATGTCCAAAGCTGAAAAACAACAACAATCGTGGTAACCAAGTTGGAGGTGGTAATGCTCCAGCTAAGGTGTATGCAGTAAGGCATGCAGGGACAAACTCAGACTCTAACATCATGACGGGTACGTTCCTTCTAAACAACCGCTATGCTTCTGTCTTATTTGATACTGGTGCCGATAGAAGTTTTGTATCCACTGCATTTAGCTCCCAAATTGATATCACACCAACTGCATTAGATCACTATTATGACGTTGAACTAGCCGATAAGAGAATAATTGGGTTGAGCACTATCCTTAGCGGTTGTACATTAAATATCCTGAATCACCCATTCAACATAGACTTAATGGCCATAGAACTTGGTAGTTTTGACGCTATAATTGGTATGGATTGGTTGGTAAAGTACCAAGCAATCATTGTGTGTGCCGAGAAGATCGTTCGTATCCCCTGGGGAAATGAAACATTAATTGTTCATGGTGACAAAACCAACCAGGGACACGAGGCTCGTCTGCACAGTATCTCGTACACCAAAACACAAGAATACATGCTAAAAGGATGTCTAGTCTTTTTGGCAAAACGTTAATACAAAGGAGACGGAAGTCAAGTCAGAGAAGAAGCAACTTGAGGATGTACCAATCATCCAGGATTTTCCTGATGTATTCCCTAAGGACTTGTCGGGTCTTCCTCTGACTTGACAAGTGTAATTTCAAATCGATTTGATACCTGGTGCTGCACCCGTAGCTCGGGCGCCTTATCGATTGGCACCTTCTGAAATGAAAGAGTTATTGGAGTAACTAAAAGAACTATCTCACAAAGGCTTTATAAGACCTAGTTCCTCACCCTAGGGAGCTCCGGTCTTGTTTGTCAAGAAGAAGGACGGATTGTTTCGAATGTGCAATTGATATAGGAGAATTTGGAATCAACTGACGGTGAAAGAACCGTATCTGCTCCCAAAGAATGATATTATTTTGATCACATCAAGTGTCGAGTGTCCTACCAAGATCGACCTAAGGTCAGGTTATCACCAACTGAGGGTTCAAGAAAAAGACATTCCGAAGACTGCTTTTAGAACCCGTTACGGCCATTATGAATTTCAAGTTATGCATTTGGTTTGACAAATGCACCTGCCGTATTCATGGACCTTATGAATCGGGTGTGCAAACCATATTTGGATAAATTTGTAATTGTCTTTATTGACGGACCTTATGAATCGGGTGTGTAAACCATATTTGCAAACCATATTACGGGGGGTGTTATAGTCTCCCCCCGTAATATGTTCAAGGTGTTGGAAAAGGTTGGATCCGTTGCATACAAGCTTGAGCTTCCGCAAGAGCTGAGCAGGGTACACAATACGTTCCATGTATCCAACTTGAAAAAGTGCTATGTCGACGAACCATTATCCGTTCTGTTGGATGGACTTCATATTGATGACAAGATTTAATTTGTCGAGGAGCCGTTAGAAATCATGGACCGTGAAGTTAAACGGTTGAAGCGAAGCCGCATTCCAATAATCAAGATTCGATGAACTCCAGGAGAGGTCCTGAGTTTACATAGGAACACGAAGATCAATTCAGGAAGAAATATCCACACCTCTTCACAAAGACCGCACCTTCGTCAAGTGTCGCATCTTAAGCCTTGAGGACAAGGCTCACTTAACGGGGGGAGACTATAACACCCCATGTTTTAGGGTCATTTGCGACGTCAATAAATTCACTATGTATTTTTAGTATTGTACGTGTTTGCTTTTAAATCGTAAACGTTAAGTTAAATCGCGTAAGCTAAGAATGATCATTCAATGTAAACGGGAACCAAACAATTAAACGTTTACATCAAGCAAGTGTTAAGTAATTATTTTGAGGATAATTATTAACTTTGTTCATTTTATTTTTATTGGTTACTTTTCGCGATAAATTGCATTTAGGCATTCCCAGAATCACCAAAACTTTTCTAAGCTTCAACAAATACCCACTTTTATACCCAATACCCAAAAATTTCTCAATATTATTACCTATATACATATATGGCCGGCTATAGGCTTGTAATATCAAAGAAAATGTCAAAATTTTCAACTTGGTCTTATGTATAATACCAACTAATAAAGGCTTATGTTTCCCTTGACCACTATTACCCTAATTTACTCATCTTGTCCTTAAAGAATTCCTATTCTTCATTTGACTACTCTATATGATATATAAGGCATTAGCAAGTAAAGAAACACATACATGTAACATTTCTTTAAGTAAAATCAAAACAAACTCTACCTTTTGCTCCTTACACCCCCACGGCAACAAATCACAAACACAAACCATCCATAAAATTTTATTCTACAACACATAAAAGCATTCACATATCATATCTAAGATACCTCAAGGTGTTTTAAAGGTTTGGTTAAGCCTTTACAAGGGTTAAACAAGAAAAGGAAGCTCGGGTTTTTCTTGGAAAAGTTAGGGTCTTCATCATTTATTTTCAAGCCAAGGGTATAAATCACAAGGGTGTGATTTGTTTTCCCATTCATCACTCATTCACCTAAGGTTATCTAAAACCCTTTATGAATTTACATTTATGATTTTATGGGTATATATGTTTTATGTAGCAAAATCACCATTAGGATACTTTTAAACATGTAAAACACATTTTTACTTGTGATTATGATTTTGTACACTTATTCATGTGTTATGTGGTTGTAAATATCATTTAATGAAGGAAATATAAGTATGGCATCATGTTGGTTTAAGTATAAAATGTATATGTACAAACTAGTAAAAGTTTACTTAAGAAAGTTTATGATTTCATGTAATGTTAAGGACTTGTTGATCTTGGACAAATTATGGACCTATGGACACTATTATATGTAAGACATATGATATAAAGACTTGTGAAGGATTTGTGGTATTTTAATTAGTTGAAAAGTATATAAAACAAAAGTATATAATTAATTATATACAAGTTATAAAAAGGGTTGTTTGGTTTTGAATTCCAAACAGTAGATTTTACATTTGATAGAAATAATACATCTCATGCGTTTCCAAATATGTAAAGAACTCGAAAAACCGATTTATAACGAAAGAGATACGCTAATAACAAGTTTACAATAATTAATATTTTTATAAAAATAAGTTGTTATAAAAACTTACTGTTCATCAGGGGACTTATTTTTAGAAAAACATCATAAATAAATAGAACATTTAATTACGAGAGCGTGCTCAAAAGAAATACTAAAAACAGAGCTAAAACGAATAAGATACGACGTTTACGGTAATTAAAGTTTATAAAAGTAATTTTATAAACTATGAACTGTAAAAATTACTGTTCATCAGCAGACCCAACATTATAAAATGTAATAATTTTGATACATCTTTCAATAACGAAGACGTGCTCGATGGAATGGCTAAAATCAGGATTAAAACGAATAAGTTATTACATTTACGGGTTTACGTCAATTAAAACTGAATTAATAAAACTTGTTAGGATCAAGAAAAGTCTCGGTCACTTCCAATATTAACTAGTCAAAGCCCGTAGTTAGTTAATGTCTAGTATGATAAGCTAATATGGCCCAAAGGCCATTGGAAAGCTTCCCAAGGCCTATGGCCGGCCAATATTATAGTATAAATACCCTTTCCATGCCTTGGAGAGGGTGTTGGTTGGTTGGTTGGTTAGTTGGTTGGTTTTGTATTCTCATTTCACTTATGAATTACATGTTTCTTACTTTCTCTCTCTAGAATACATCCTTCCTTCTACTCTCTCTCACTAAGTTCCTTCCCATATTATATCAAAGATTACTTGTATTCTTCAATTGGTATCAAGAGCCATGGAGTGGTGTGTTTAGTTTTTGTGTTTAAGTTTTCTTTTTGGTTCGTTTGTTTTTGCAAAAATCATCCTTTAGTTTTTTCTTTTTTGATTCCAAAGCTTTTGTGTACACTAATGGATTATTTATCTTGGTAAATCTGATCTAGTATCTTTAAGATCATAAAGAACTTCCAAAAGTCAGCATGGTTAATACGAGTTTGAAGAAACTTATTTAGTACATTCAACCAACAATTAGTTAATGAACTTGCTGAAGTCCAAAATGTCTTCTATCAAATAGAACAGGCTGTGGAACAACATCATGTAGAGTCAAAAACATTTGAAGTTAAAATGAATCAATCTTTGAACAAAAATGAACGACTCTTGGAACAAGTGATGATCAAAGATATTATGAACTTAATTGTAAATTACTCTATGGATTTTGCCTCTGTAAATGTGCATGAATGTAAAAAGTGTTTCAAACTTGAGACTGAGCTTCAAAAGGATTTTGTTGAAAAAGAGATTTACGATAAACTGTTCAAAAGGTTTACCACTCTTGAAAAACATTGCATTTCGTTAGAAGTTGATACTCAATTTAATCAGGAAATTTTTCAAAGGGACAATTCTATTTCAAATCAAAGTGCTCTAAGTTTTGATCAATTGTTTGAATTAAATGAATTGAAAGCTCAGTCCCAAGAGAAAGACATGGTTATAAAGAAGTTAAAAGAGAGAATTAAATTTCTTAGTGGAAATATGGATAAGGAAAAGATCAAACAAGACTTAGAAGAGATTGAAATCATAAATATTGAAATGGATCATAGGGTGACAAAGCTTATTACTGAGAATGAGCATTTGAAACAGACCTATAAGAAATTTTATGACTTAATTAAACCAGCACGTGTTCGATCAAAAGAATAATGTGCTGACTTAACTAATCAAGTCAATCTAAAGTCTGTGGAAATTTCTGATTTAAATGCTTGTCTTCAAGAAAAAGTTTTGGTAATTACAACTCTCAAGGATGAATTAAGGAAACTTAAAGGAAAGATTTAGCTAATAATGAAGTTACACATCATCCTAGTGATCAAGAGATAAATTCGGAACCAATAACCCCTAAATTATTAAATAAAAGGTCAGCTCACTCTGCCTATATTAAGCACACTCAGGAAGAAGCTGCAGTTCTTAGGGATCTAGTCGATCATATTAAAGCAAACTATCCCCTAGATCCAACCTTAGAATCTGCCTGTAAGTATACTAAACTAATTCAGGAGTTGCTTTTAAAAATCAGTAAAACCTGCCCTAGTATCAACAATTCCGGAGAACAATTAGTGGTTGTCCCCCAATGAACAAAAACAAAAAGGTTAGATTCACTAAGCCCGTCACATCATCAAGAAACACAATCCCAAAAAGGACCTATACATCAAACCCAGCTTCTAACAAACCTATGTTGTCTTCTACAGGAGTAAAACCGTCTACTAGTGCTAGCGGATGACAGCCCTCAGGCAATACAAAGAAAGATAAGATTCAGCAAACACAAAGTAGTAACTTCAAAAAGAATAAAGTAGGAAGCCCGCACCCTAGGAAAAGTTAGGATCTAAGTATTTGAAATATAAAGATCATGTTGTTTCACCTAAGGAACTGCTCATGTGCAGCAGTCCAAGCTTAATGCTAAAATAGAACTTAAATGTGTTTAAGAGTATAATGGTTGCATGCTTCTAATATTCAAGATTTGTGTGTTTCTTGATTAATCAATAAGTTAAATGCTCGTGCAAATCTAATTCGAGCTAAGAACAAACAAAGAGACAAGTATGGAAACCAACAGCGAAAGATGTATACAACTATTGGATAAAATTGGAGACCTAACTGTCCAGACCTTCACTATCATAAAAATGCGTCCCTTTAACAGGAATTAACACTCACTACTAAAGCGCCCTTAGGAACTATTTTCTAGATAATGAAACATCTAAAACCTGCAATAACATTGGGTATATTCACAGAAACCTAGGAACTCCAAACTAATGTTCTTGTTAGCAAATCTACTGTTCTTCAATTTGTTACTGCTAACAACGGAACCCAGTAAATCTTGGGGATCCATAATTTTCGATGTTCCATCTTCCTCTCTTAATGAATGCAGGTCGTCCAAATTGTCCTCTGGTATTTGGACTCCGGCTGCTCCAAGCATATGACCGGAGATCGCTCTCAGCTCACCAATTTCGTCAACAAATTTTTGGGTACAGTCAAATTCGGAAATGATCATGTGGCAAAGATTTTGGGATATGGTGATTATCAGATTGGGAATGTTACGATATCAAGGGTTTACTATGTGGAAGGACTTGGACACAACTTATTCTCCGTTGGGCAGTTTTGTGATTCGAACCTTGAGGTTGCTTTTCGTCAACACACCTGCTTCATTCGTAATTTAGAAGGTGTTGATTTATTGACTGGATCTCGAGGCAACAATCTGTATACTCTGTCTCTTGGAGACATGATGGCGTCCTCTCCTATATGTCTCTTGTCAAAGGCCTCAAAGACTAAGTCCTGGCTATGGCACCGACGTTTGTCTCATCTAAACTTTGGTGCAATCAACCATTTAGCTAGACATGGTCTTGTTCGAGGTCTCCCTAAGCTTAAATTTGAAAAGGACCATCTGTGTTTTGCATGTGCCATGGGTAAGAGCAAGAAGAAACCTCACAAACCTAAATCTGAAGACACCAATCAAGAAAAACTCTATCTGTTACACATGGATCTTTGTGGACCAATGCGTGTCGCAAGTGTTAATGGAAAGAAGTACATCCTCGTCATTGTCGATGATTACTCATGATTCACAAGGGTTAAGTTCTTAAGGTTAAAAGATGAAGCTCCAGATTTCATAATCAAGTTTCTCAAGATGATCCAACTTTGACTTAAAGTACCTATCCGACGCATCAGAACAGATAATGGAACTAAATTTGTTAATTAAATGTTGCGTGAGTATTATGAGAAGGTTGGTAATTCTCACAAAACATCTGTAGCTCGCTCTCTACAGCAAAATGGTGTCGTTGAAAGACAAAATCGTACACCAATTAAAGCTGCTCGCATAATGTTGATTTATGCAAAAGCTCCATTATTTCTATGGGCTAAAGCAGTGGCTACCGCATGCTACACCCAAAATTGTTCCATCATACACCTTCGTTACGGAAAAATACCATATGAGCTTTTACATGACAAACTTCCTGACTTATCTTTCTTCCATGTATTTGGTGCACTCTGCTATCCAACGAAAGATAGTGAGAATCTGGGCAAGTTACAACCAAAGGCTGATAGTGGTATTTTCATTGGTTATGCAACCACGAAGAAAGCATTTCGTATTTACAACCGACATACCAGATGAATCATTGAGACAATTCATGTAGATTTTGATGAGCTAACTGCGATGGCTTCTGAACATAGCAGTTCAGGACCCGCACTTCATGAAATGACTCCTGCAACAATTAGTTCAGGACTCGTGCCAAACCCTCCTCTTTCAACACCGTTTATACCACCTTCGAGAACTGACTGGGATATTTTGTTTCAACCGTTGTTCGATGAATTACTCAATCCCCCACCTAGTGTTGATCACCCAGCCCCTAAATTTGTTGCTCCAATTGATAAAGTAGCAGCTTCAGAACTCGCTGTATCAACCGGTTCACCTTCCTCAACTACAGTTGACCAAGATGCACCATCACCAAGTAACTCTCAAACAACACTTGATACCCAACCTCCCATCATTCCTAACGATGTTGAAGAAGACAATCATGATATTGAAGTTACACATATAGGTAATGATCCGTACTTTGGTATTCCAATTCCAGAAGTTCTTTCTGATCAATCTTCATCGTCGGATTCTATTCATACAAATGTGCCTCCTGATCACCAAATTTTTGAACACAATAACAAATGGACTAAGGATCATCCACTTGAAAATATAATCGGTAAACTCGCTAGACCAGTTTCCACAAGGCTGCAATTACATGAGCAAGCTCTTTTCTATTACTACGATGCTTTCCTTACTGTTGTTGAACCCAAGACGTATAAGGATGCTTTGACTCAATCCTGTCGGATTGAAGCAATGCAAGAAGAACTCAATGAGTTCGAACGACTTGAAGTATGGGAGGTCGTACCCCAACCAGATAAAGTTATGGTTATTACTTTGAAGTGGATCTACAAAGTGAAACTAGACGAACTGGGAGGTATACTAAAGAACAAAGTTCGGTTAGTAGCTCGTGGTTACCGTCAAGAGGAGGGAATTGATTTTGAAGAGTCTTTTGCTTCGGTTGCAAGATTAGAGGCTATAAGGATTTTTATCGCGTTTGCTGCTCATATGAACATGGTCGTCTACCATATGACTATGGTCATACGTACCACAAATGATGTGAAGACTGCGTTTACTGATTGGTAATCTGCGGGAAGAAGTTTTCGTTAGGCCAGTTGGATGGGGTTGTGGATAAGATAAACCAAATACGGTACACGCTTAAGAAAGCTCATGTAGGGGTTGAAACAAGCTCACGCGCGTGGTATGACATCGTTGTCTTCATTCCTGATATCCAAGACTTCTCTAAGGGTTTAGTGGATCGCACATTGTTCATACGCAGAGGACGGAAGAACTACTTCTGGTACAAAATGATATGGTGATGATATCATCTTTGCTGCATTCACTGAACTTTGCACTATTTCTAAAATCATGTGTCAAAATTAAGATGTCAATGGATGGGCAAATCGTGTATTTTTCGTAGGACTACAATTTCTCAATGTCCCAGAGGCAGTGCTTTATTAATCAGTCAAAATATGCCTTAAATCATTAAAACGAAATACGGTTTTGACTCTTGTGACCCAGTGGATACTCCCATGGTGGAGAAATCCAAACTAGATGAGGATAAAGAAGGGAAAGCGTTGATCAGTCACACTATTTTATGGTATGATAGGCACCCTCCTTTATCTCACAGCCCAGTTGTACCCTGGCACTACAATCTTCTATATGCATGTGTGCCCAGGGGTCATCCAGGCATCGGCCTACCTGAAAAGCACTTAATGTGCGCAGTAAAAGGATCTTTCGATATCTAAAAGGAACCGTTAATCGGGGACTATGGTATTCAAAGGATTCTTCGATTGAGCTCTAACAGCATCTGCAGATGCGGATCCTGCTGGTTGTTTCAGATTTCCACACCGTTGGCACATCTGGTAGTATGCAATTTTTGGGAGATAGACTTATCAGTTGGTCATCAAAAAGGCAGAAAAGCGCTGCGATATCTAGTACGGAAGCTGAATATATTGCTTTGTCCGGCTGTTGTGCTCAAATCCTTTGGATGAGATCACAGCTTACCGACTATGGCTTTGGTTTCAACAAAATTCCAATGTACTGTGATACAAGCAGGCTATTGCCTTAGATGTTGCAGCAACGTTCTATCCATTCTAGATGCAAAGCATATTAGACATCAGATTGTCTTTATCAAGGAGCAAGTTGAGAGATGGGTGATCAAACTTTTATTTGTCAATATGGAGTTTCTCAAATGGCTAACATCTGCACTAAAGCTGCTTGGGACCGGAGAAAGAATTGAATTTATAATAAAAGCTGGGAATGCGGAGTTTTTACGCGGAGGGGGGGGGGGGGGTGGCGGGGGGGGGGGGGGCGGGGGCTGACTTGAAACAATTGGCAACGATGAAGTTGACGAATTAGTGGTGGTACTGTAGATTCAGACATATCCTGTTATCATATGTTTTATATACATAAAACCAGAAAAAAAACAAAAAAATATTTTTCATTTTAGAAAAACTTTTATTAAAAACAAAAATACAAAAATATAAAATCTATTAAAACCAAAGAAAAATTAAAAAAAATGTGAAAAAAATATAAAAAAGAGGTAAGTAAAGCTTGTCTTTCTGAAAATCGATAAATTTCGGTCTTAGAAATGTCATATAAATAATGATACGAGGCTGTAAATGAAGTTCGAGCAGAAGTTACAAATGTTTTTAAAACATGCCAAATGGCTTGCTATTATTTCAGATAGTAACCCGGACATCATTTTAAAGGCAAGTATTCCGTCAAAAAGGAAACTTGACCTCTCAACGGGAATTTATTCTCGGGCATGGTCTACTTTATGACCATGCAAAGGCTTGTGATTACTTTGCATCACAACCCGTGCTTCCTATATTTCCATAAGTGTACGCGTCAGTGCACTTATGTGTTAAAATAAGAGAAATCTTATTTTTGTGTTTGTTGTTTTTCAAAAATATAACATTGCTTCATCAGAAAATGCTTTTTCAATGACATTCGTCTTCTCAAACAACGACTACAGCTCTTTAAATAGAAAACGGGTCAGTGTTTGAGGGGGAGAAAATGTC
The DNA here is from genome assembly GCA_026074375.1 of Tanacetum coccineum. Lineage (NCBI taxonomy): Eukaryota > Viridiplantae > Streptophyta > Magnoliopsida > Asterales > Asteraceae > Tanacetum > Tanacetum coccineum. The sequence continues at coordinate 73,824 of BQNB010006604.1, read as the reverse complement.
AAATTTCTTCTTCATAATAAAACTGTGCTTAAAGGGAAAAAGGTTTTTAAACAATAACGGAATATCAATATTGAGGAAAGTTAATTAACTTTAGCTTATGTGTGCCTTAATTGTTATGTGTTTATGCCTTAGGGAATATTTTGCAAAAATTAAGTCTATAGGTATGATAGTTTAAACATTAGGGACTAAATGTGCTATTTGTTTATCTTGTATATGCCTTAGAAAACTTATCTATGCAAAATAAAAGGGTATTGAAACTTGAGGGGCCAAATGTGTTAAAAACCTTATTTGTATTATAACCCACCCTACCACCCCGTATCTTTTCACACACAACACACACTTTACAAATTTTTTCCCTCCCACTCTCATTCGCACGATCGTCATCACCTATTCATCATTCTCAAGTGTTTTTCAAGCCTAAGGTATAATAAGAAAAGTGTTCTCCTACATCTAAACTACTCACGTCTCAAAGGAATTGGTTTTTTACCAAAGATTGATCTCGAAATCCCTAATTCTCAAATTAGGGTTCTTGAAAAATCAAAATGGTTAAAACTCCAAATTGATTGAGGGGTTTTGTATCTTTAGGTGTGCCTAGCACTAGTTTAAAACAGTTTTGAATATGGTTATCATTTGCTAGTGTTCTTGGTGATTCTTAGGTGCGAAAATTAGGGTTTATATGAAATATTGTATAAAGTTTGTGGGTTTCGTGTTAGGGAGTTTGTTACCATCTTCTTGAACATGTTTGGTTAATAATATCACCCTATTGTTTGTAGTTTATTGAATCAATGTGCTAAAATGCTTAAAAGCGCTCGTTTTTGTGTATGTTCTTGATTTTGTGGCTTAAATGTAGTTGTTAATGTCCCTAAGTGTTGTTCTCATGCTAAGAATGTCATATAAACAAGTTTGCATGATTCAAAATATCTTGATGGTGAAAGTTGTTTATGAACCGAACAATCAAGTGTCATATGAAACAGAACAACCTACTTGTTATATGAATCGAACAACTTGGTCTCTTTAGGTATCGAATAACTCGTCTTGCTTTGAGAACCGAACAACTTAGTTGTTATTAAGGAACCGAACAACTCAGTTTATAAGGAACCGAACAACTCAGAGTACAAGGAACCGAACAACTCCAGGGTTATAAGGAACCGAACAACTACATTAATAGTAGGAACCGAACAACTGTGTGTGTAGCCGGAACCGAACAACTGTAATGATAGACGGAACCGAACAACTCATTGTCTTAAGGAACCGAACAACATTTTGTAGTAGGAACCGAACAACATTTTGTAGTAGGAACCGAACAACTTGTAACCTGTAGGAACCGAACAACTAAGGCCTTATAGGAACCGAACAACTTGATTATATTAGGAACCGAACAATTTTCCTAAGAAATCATTTTTGCTTCCAAGACCCAAAACACTTAAGATCAAATTTTCATATTAAAAGCTGATTTAAAAATCTTATTTAGGGAGATAATTAAAATTGGTTAATTATTCACTCTAAACAAGTTAAGTTAAGTTGTCGTTGTTAGATGAATAGATCTTAATAAGTGCAAAAAGTCTTAAAGTTCCTAAAGCATTGTTCACATCATGAATCAACTTTATGTGCTCTCTCAATAGGTCTCTATAGTATATTGTATAAAATTGGTTATACATAAACTGTATTGATCTTAGCAGAATCATGAACACTACAAAAGAATAGCAAAGGGAGTTGGATGATGCTCTTGGCGCACTTGAAAACCATCTCAAGATAGGAAAAAGCAATCTCCGACTGAGCTCTAATCTCAAATCTAAGGAACCTATTATTTAAGTGGTGCTAGTTGCTCTCAAACTCACTCCATTCTACAATGCATTTGAGATCTCTGCTGATGTTCCTGAGATATACATGCAAGAATTATGGGTCACTGTCACCAGACATCACTCGTCACTTCATTTCAAGTTGGATGGAAAAAGTCATACAGTTAATGTTGACAACTTCAGAGATATGCTCAAAATTTGTCCCAAACTCCCTAGTCAGAAATTTGAAGAACCGCCACTTGAAGAGGATATTCTATCTTTTATCAGAGATCTTGGACATACTGGTGAAATCAAGTTTTTATCTGATGTCAATGTCAACCAAATACATCAACCTTGGAGATCATTTGCTGCCATAATCAACAAGTGTCTAAGTGGAAAGACTACTACTCTGGAAAGTCTTCGCCTCTCACGTGCTCAAATTCTTTGGGGCATGTATCACAACAAGCAGGTTGAGTATGTCTATCTACTGTAGGAAGACTTGGTATTTCAAGTGGAGAACAAGAATTCTAAAAAGAACAATGACATGTCTTATCCACGTTTCACCAAAGTCATTGTCGACTACTTCATGGAAAAGGATCAAGAAATTCCAAAGAGAAACAAGATGTTAGGGATGACTTCATGTTCACCACCACAAGAGTCATTTCAAAACATAAGGACACACAAGAATACGGTGCTATTCTCCCTCAACACTTGACCAATCAAGCCATGTTGGAGTCCGAAGCTTTCAAGACTTACCGTGCTTATGCTACTGGTGAAAAGGCTCCCAAGTCAAAAGCTACAAAGAAAAAGACTGACTCTGAATCATCTCCAAAGACAAAGCCTTCTCAAGCTTCCAAAGGTAAAAGAATCAAGACTTCAGCTAAAGGAGATAAGCCTGCTACAACAAAGTCAAAAGGTTTAACAGTACTATCTAAAGTTGCATTATCAGAAGCAGAACAAATGAAGTTGGCAACTAAGAGAAGCTTGAAAGAATTCCATATCTCTCACGTAAGTGGCTCAGGTGATGGAGTTGACATTCTGTCAAAGGTTCTCGATGAGCAACAACAAACTGGATCTGGTACGAATGAGGGAGCTGGTGACAAACCAGAGGTTCCGATGTACCCGAATACAAATTAGAGAGTAAAGAAGAATCCTGGACTTTCAGTCAAGGAGAGGACGAGGAAGATGATGAGGAGCATGACAGTGATGATGATAATGATGAAGAAGACGATGATCAAGAGAATGACAACCAAAGAACTGAATCAGATGATGAAGGAGATGATTTTGTTCACCCAAACTTGTCAACATACATAGCAGATGATCAAGAAAAAGAAAAAGAAGAAAAAGCAGATGATGATGATGATGACGTGACCTCTGATTAGAGAGTTTCAACACCACCTGATTATGAACTCACAGAGGAAGATGAAAATAAACAGGATGATGATACTATGGGAGAAGAACAAGGCGATGACGATAATAGGGAACTGTACAGAGACTTGAATGTCAACCTGAGTAGAAGTGATGTTGAACTGACAGATGCTCAAACCAATCCAGAAACGGAAGAAGCTCAAGTAACCCTAACTACTGAACCTCCAGTAGTGCAACTATAAAGCTCCTCTGCTTCATCAGACTTGGTGGCTAAATTCATTAATCCCTCTCCGGATACAGGTATCGACTCTATTTTAAACCCAAATGCAACAGTTTCTGTTACACCTTCCTCTGCCACTATCATCCCTCAAACACCCATTCTAATCATTCAACCTCAATAACAAACACATGATTCCACAACAACAATAAAAATTCCAACAACAACTGTACCAGAGATCCCAAACTTTGCATCCCTATTCGGCTTTGAACGTAGGGTTTCCTCATTAAAGTCTGACCTGTCTGAACTCAAACAAACTAATCAATTTGCTGAAGCGTTATCATCTATTCCGGGCATTGTTGACAAATACCTTGGGTCTAAGGTGAAAGATACGGTAGATGTGGCTGTCTAGTTAAAATCAGACAAGCTAAGAGAAGAAGCTCAGGGAGAGAATCAAGACTTTCTCAACTCACTTGACTCCATCATGAAAAGAATAATCAAGGATCATGTCAAAGCTCAAACCTCCAAGATTATGACAAAAGTTGAGAAGTATGTTACCGAAACTCTGGGAGCTGAAGTGTTGGTTAGATCAACCAACTAACCTCAGACGTCTTATGCAGTAGCATCTTCGCTCTCAGAACTCGAGTTAAAAAAGATTCTCATGGATAAAATGAAGGAAAATAACTCTATTGTCAGATCCGATGTTCAGAAGAATCTCTACAGAGCGTTACTCGAAGCATACAACTCTGACAAAGACCTTCTCTCCTTATATGGTGAGGTTGTGACTCTAAAGCGAAGACGTGATGATCAAGACAAAGATGAAGAACCCTCCGGTAGATCAAACCGTAGGTCGAAGTGACAAAGATCATGCAAGGAAGAGTCATCAAAAGAAGCAACTCAAAAGGAGTCAAAGTCTACAAGTTCTTCCAAAGGTACGACCAGATCTCCACCAAAATAATCAAGCAAGTCTGTTCAAGAAGAGGAGCATGATCCAAGGGTTGATGATCTGGAAGAACCATTTCATCAAGAGTTCAATACAGGAAATGATAATGTATCTCCTGTCAGAGAGGAAACAAATGTTGATGAACGATTGTGGAATCCATCTAGCTCTCGAACTCCTGATCAAGAATGGAACCAAACAAAGACGGTTGATGACCGACCTCCTCAACAGTGGATGACTAAGTTAGCACAAGCTTCAGGTACAACATCCTCATTCAGTGAGTTTCTGGCTACTCCCATTGATTTCTCTACTTTTATAATGAATCGGCTCAACATTCAACATCTAACTCAAGATCTGTTGACCGGTCCAACATATGATCTCATCAAAGGCACGTGCAAGAGTGTTGTGGAGTTAGAATACCATCTGGAAGAAGTATTTAAAGCTACCAATGATCAGTTAGATTGGCATAATCTTGAAGGAAGACCGTATCCCCATGATCTTAGCAAGCCACTTCCTTTAATTCCGGATGCACGAGGTCGTCTAATCATCCCATATGATCACTTCATAAACAATGATCTCGAATATCTAAAAGGAGGAAGCTCAAGTCGCAAATACACAACTTCAATTACCAAGACAAAGGCTGTTGATTATGGTCATATTAAATGGATTGAAGACAAGATTCATAGAAGTACATGGAGTGAGGCATAAGTCATCTACGACAAACACGCCTACTGAGGAACATATCACTGAGGACCAAAACGTCTAAGATTCTATGGATATGCTACCAACATAGAAACTTTGAAAGACGTCTATTCAAAACACAGGATTATTGCTGTTACAACTCTCAAGATCATGGAATTCTTTGGTTACAATCATTTGGAATAGATCATAGTTCAAAGACAAGATGATAAGCTTTACAAGTTTCGAGAAGGCGACTTCAAAAGACTTCGTTGGGAAGATATGTTACTTCTTCTTGTTTAGGGAAAGCTGATGAATCTCAATGTGGATGAACGGTTTGCACTTAATGTGGCTTTGAGAATGTACACAAGACGCATTGTAATTCAAGAACGTGTGGAAGATCTACAACTGGCAGTTGAAAGCTATCAGAAGAAGATAAACCTCACCAAACCTGACACAAACCGTTTAGACATCAGTAAAAAGACTCCATACACTGCTTACCATGATATCCAAAGCATTATCTATCAAGATGACATGAACATTGGTATGTGTTTAATTACACATACCTTTTACCTTTAAAAACAAGTTAAAATAACCAAAAACGGACTTAAAATGCCAGTCTCAATGATATTGCTACTGGAATTTAAATGGAATATTTGCCGAAGAGAAAGTGGTCAAAACAAGACAAGCAAAGAGCCCGAGTGATGTTTAAAGCCATTGACAAGAAACTCAAAGACAGGAGGTTGATGCGAAGTCTTGAAAAGTTTGTCGGTGGAAGACCTTATAGAGGAACCTTCGACTACACCAAAGGACCATATGATACTATACATAAGATATCCTTATCATTCAGGTCAATCTTGTAAATAAATAAAACTTTGTAAAAATATTAATATGTTTTATGTAGACTTATGGTGATAATAAGGAGTGCTCGAGTACAAAATTTTCAAGAATTTCTTAGTAAATTCAAAAAATTTCAAATTATTGTACTCAGCACTATCTTATATACCCTCATAAATTGAGGGGGAGCATTAAAATGTTCCTCATAGATAGTATATAACATTTTTTTTCCCCGAAAGGTTAATCAATTGATATCCAAAATATCAAGGGGTTAACATCTTGGATAAGGGGAGAAAATGTGATTAACCTGGATCTAACTTGTATTGAAAGATGTGATCAAATAAAATGGACTTAATGCACTCCACACCTAGCATGTACTACAACAATTACGATGCACACGTTAAGGGTAGCTTTTATGATAAATGAAAACATTCAAAGTGTAAACCTTTTGATATTTATATCAAACACTTTGATTGAACTTTTCAATGATTTTGGTTCTGATCGTGATGGAATACTCAAAAGACCGACCATGTACTTTAATTTATGGAGATATAAGGTGGTTAGGCATAGGTATTCAAATCCCATGATCCAACCAGAACCGGAGGGATCTACCCAGGGATATCAACTAGTTAGTGTAGAAGTCCTTAGGTATGATAAAAGGAGTAAAGTGAGATTAAGGAAAGAATGAAGATTGAGATTGAGCTAACACTGGAACAAACCCAACAAGGTGTTAGTTATGAAGTCTCGGTAAGCATTGAAGGGGTTGAAGAATGAAAAAGAAATGTAAAGATAAAGGGTGAAAAAAAGAAGCCTTCCATACACTTAGGCAGAAACTGGGTCAATACATAAACTGTCAGAAACACTAAGATGTTGTCCAACATTGAAGACAGTCATGGACCCAGTGACGCTATGCACAACCCTTCCTAGCCACTTAAAGTCAGAAAGACTTTGTTTCAAAACTCACAGAGATTCACATATTTCTATCAACTCTCTCACTCCAAGTTAGTTGATATTGAAAAGGTGGCACTCAGCTCCAGCCTCCGATCACTAAAATCAAAGTGCACTATTGAGTCTAGAGCCAAAAGATATCATCTATAAATCTCATTAGGACACTTGTTAAATTAAGCTTGCTAAATCACACAATGTGAATAACAAGATATATACTAAGAGTAATACGCATTATCCTTGTGATTTTTCCAGAACATCCGAGTGATTTCATTCACAATGAAGATGGAAATCCTGCTTGAGTCAACATCAAACAAGCTCATGGTAGGTGACTTGTACGATTCCTTTTGAATCAAACTTGTGACAACTGAAAAGAAACGATTGTGCGATTCTATAAGAATTAAACTTGTTCCAGGTTATGAATTGACGATTGATGATGAATTTAGAAATGATTAACACTCTCAATGTGTCACAAAACCACTTTAGCAAGTGACACATCGATTGATTTTCAAATCAATTTTTTTACTTCAATCAGTGAGATAGTAACTCGCTGGTTCACTCTTATCGTGCTGTCTGCTTTGAGACGTTCCGATAATGAGAACATGCTGAGTTTGATGAATCTAATACACATGTGTTAGAAAGATTCTATACTTCAGCTGGAAATCCTGTCAAGGATATTCTTCTTAAATTGAATCTACCTGATCACAGGTCGATCCTCACGGATTCGAAGGTTACTCCAACCAAACACGGGCGAATGACAAAGCCATATTCATCCCCCCGCTTTATTGCTAACTGTTTTATTGCAAGAAACTTAAAGATGGTGGTAAAGGTACCTGTTTCTCGCTGACTCACAAGATTCATAGCCACATGCTCATACCAGACTGACAAAAAGACATCATGAAAGCTCAAGTACATGTTTCAAGAATTTCGCTACTCTGATACCGTACGTCTTTCTTGAAGTGACAAAGTATTAAAGTCAAAGAATTTCAAATAAGTTTCCGTCACTCTAATACCGAACGTCTTTCTCGAAGTGACGAAGTGTTAAAGTTAAAGAATTTCAAGAAAGATGCAACATTAAAGCTTTTCAAGTCAACAAATCAAGAAAGGTATGAGCATGTCGGTCCAAAGTCACAAGTTTCACAAGATGGCAAAGTTCATTAAGATGGCGAAGAGATTATGCTTGGTTGATGATCTCAAGATGCTCAAGATCACATTCTCACATACAAGTTAAAGATAAAGGAACAAGCTCGATCCCAAAGTCACTAATCACTACAACATATTCACAAGAGTAAATCAAGAAATGAAGTTTACGAGCTGAAGACTAAAGATGAAGCATAGTATGCTAGGTTTAAAGTTTTGTAAATTGGAGTGACCTCCCTTAGGGGGAGATTGTTAGAAACAAGAAAAGTATCAGTCACTTCCAATATGTATTAGTCTTAGCCCGTAGTTAATCATATGTCAAGTAAAGTAATCTAATATGGCCCAAGGCCAAGGGAAAGCCTATCTAGGTCTATGGCCGGCCACATCTCATGTATAAATACCCTCTCCATGCTTTGGAGAGGGTTTTGGTTGGTTTTGTATTCTCACTTTTCTAATGAATTATATGTTTCTTACTTTCTCTCTCTAGAATACATCCATCCTTCCACTTTCTATCACTAAGTTCCTTCCCATTTCATATCAAAGATTACTTGTATTCTTCATAAACAATTTTCCTTATCTGTTTCCCACCAAAACTCACGACACAAAGGGATGTTAGCATCTAGGCTCCATCTAGATGCTTATCAAAACAAAAACATCTATCCAGGGATTTATCAACATCTATGTTTTACATAGATGTCAATCTCACTTCCCTTCCTATATAAGTGATGACTAAAAACCCTACTAATTATCTTGGATATTATTCACTACTCCACATAAAAACCCTAGCCACCATTAATCATATTTTAATCAATCATTAATCCATCTAAGACCTTGAAGATGCCATCAATAACAAAGATGATTTCAACAACATCTATGGAAGGCTAAACCTCTTGTAATCCCTCCCGGTGAAAGATATATGGTTTAACTATGTTTATCGATTTTACTTTGTTTGTCCAACACTGATTAATATGATTTTAATGCATTTCTTAGGTTTAATTTTAATATTTTAATATAATTATTTAATTGGATTATCGTAAGACATGTTATTGCCAGTCAACGAGTCGTGCCGAGTCTAATTAGTGTAGGGGTTAAGACGATTTGTGTGGTAAACATAACTTGTACCCAAAATTGTTCATTTCAAAAAATTCAAACTATGTATATGTGGTTTGGAATCAAACACTAGTAATAATCTTTAACTTAGTCATATTCATATATCTAGAGCCGAGATGGATTGCTTTTCATTTAATTGTTTACAAATCTTATTATTATTTGCTTATTTACATTCAAGTTAATTAGTAGTTTGATTATTTTATCTTAAACCAAACAATCAATTAATTAGTTATTTACTCTTGTTCAAACTTTAGTTATAACCACATACTCCTCGTGGATTCGATACCTGCTTGCCCTATCTAGTATAAGGTAATTAGGTTTATTTTTTGACCAGTACTTTGACATCGATTAAATTTTGGCGCCGCTGTCGGGGATTTAGTGCGCTGATAGTTTAATTTTTGTTAATATTTCTTTTAATTTCAAACACAAAAACCCAAAAAGATTTTTCTTTATATATATTTTTTATTTCATTATCCTTGTTTGTTCCTTTTTACGCTTGGTTTGTTTTTGTTTTTGTTTTGCATATTCTTGTTAGTGTATGCATACACGACGATCAAGAAGAACATCTCCATTGTTACACGATTCGGAGATTGAAAAAACCGCAAGATCAAACAGGAAAGCAACCAAATATTCTTCATTAGTTGTAGGAACTTCAACAGAGTTTTCAGAAACACAATCAGATTTAAAAACCCGTTCACAAGCCTCTAGCACACCATCTCTAAAGTCTAAAGACATGTCCGACGACGAAAACCCACCAAACTCACCACCACGGGGTGTAGTTTCCTACTACAGACCAGGAAATTTCGAAGATCCTTCCCCAATTGTGTATCCTGTGGCTGTTAATGGAACCACCACCAACTTCAAGATTCAGCTAAATCTCATTGCTATATTGCGTACCTTTCGAGGACGTGCAAATGAGGAGCCTTATACACATTTGTGTGTGTTCTTCTCTATTGCTGATACACATGAGGTAACATGTATGACTAAAGATGGGGTGAGACTTCGTCTCTTCCCATTTTCTCCTAAAGATCAAGCTAAAGAATAGTTTTCATCACTTGAACTAGGAAGTATAAACTCTCAGGCTAAAATGCATTCTGAATTTCTTGATGAATTTTATTCACTTAGTAAAACTGCTGACATCCGGAGTAGGATAAAATAGTTTCACCAACTCCCAGGCAAGCAGTTTCATGAGGCATTTAATAGATTAAAGGAATTATTAAGAACATGCCCTCATCACTAAGCCAAAATGGGAACTTGTGTAAGTTTTTTTATCTCACAGCCCATGGAAGAAGAGTGGGACTTTTTCAAGAAACTAATTAAAGGTTCAAGAACCCAAGCTTCAGTTGATCGAACAAACAACCACTCCTCTTCTATCAATTCTGTTTCAAACCTAAATGGCTTTCGAAAAGAAATGAAATCAGAAATTGGTCAATTAAATAAAAAGTTTGATCTTTTACTCTGAAATATTAGGAAAGGTAGTTTGAATGTTTTACAGGTATCACAGGTACAAGAAGCTTGTTCGATGTGCGAAGATCCTAGTCACTTGGCTGATAGGTGTCAATTATGGGGATCACCATCACCTTTTGAAGAACAAGTAAATGGAGCATATGGAAGTCGACAAGAAATAACCTATTTTCTGAGAGTTATAACCCAGGTTAGAGGAATCACCCTAACTTCAAGTGGAGGAATAAAGATGAAACCCGCCCTAATAATGGACAACAATATAACTCGGGGTACAAACCTAGATATAAGAGTGATGGGTCATCAAACTACCAATAACAGCAACATTCTTACCAACAAAGGCTACAACAACAATATCAAAATCATGGCCAAGGACAGGGTGATAACCATCTCTCTAATCTTGACCAAAAATTTGATAAGCTCTTGGATTCAATTTATAATTACAATCAAGTGGTCAATCAAAGATTCGAGGCCACCAATCAAAGATTTAAGACCACCAAAAAATCTATTACAACTCTTGAGAGACAAGTTGGTCAGCTAGCATATCAATTAAGCAAAAGAGATCATGGAAAGCTACCAACCTACACCAACCTCAATCCGGCTCACAAGAAAAATGGTAATGAGCATGTGAACATGGTTACATCTCTTCATAGTGGTGAGACATATAACAACAAGGTAAAAGTCCCAAGTATGTCCGAATTTACACAAGATGATGAGAATTTTGTTTTTGAAAATGAAAATGTTGTTGGAATTGATAAAGACGAGAAGGATAAACCGGAACATATAGTGGTAGAGGAACTTAATAATGACAAAAATCTTGAAAAATCACTAAAAATGTCTTTTGAAACCAATGAATCACCAAAAGTTAGGGAGGATGGTGTGAAGAGTACTACCATACCATACCCTTCGGCTTTAGAAAAACTGACCTCTTCCCCTTTTGGTAAAAGAGGGCCTAATTCTGAAGATATGTGGGAAACTTTCAAACAAGTAAAAATAAATCTTCCACTTATCGATGCAATAAAGCAAATTCTAGCTTATGCTAAGTTTTTAAAAGATTTGTGCACTCAAAAGAGAAAGCTCAAGGCATCATTGCCTAAAAAGATTGATTTAACTGAACATGTAAGTGCAATTTTGTCTAGTCCCTTTCCTCTTAAATTTAAAGACCCAGGAGCACCTTTGATTTCTATAATGATGGGTAACATCACCATCAAAAAGGCCCTCTTGGATCTTGGTGCAAACATTAATATACTCCCAGCGAGTCTTGTTGATCGGTATGATTTAGGAACTTTACAAAAACTGATATTATTATTTCTTTAGCCGATCGATCAACTAAGATTCCCCGGGGTATATTGGAGGATGTAATTGTAAAAGTTGATGATTTTTACTACCTGGTAGATTTCCTTGTGATGGACACCAAACCATCATACAAGGATACTCAACCGACAATTATTCTTGGTCGCCCATTTTTAGCCACCATTGATGCTAGGATAAATTGTCGAACGGGCGCCATGGATATTGTTTTTGGTAATAGGAAGCTTTAACTTATTATGTTTAATTCATTGAACTCTCCTACTTTAAATGATTGTTACCAGGTTGATATTATTGACGAGGAAGTCCAAAAGCATGTACCTCGTATGCTTAAGGACAACCCTTTTGATTTGTATTTTTCAGGTGAAAATGAGGAGCTCTTTGGAGTGGAGGAAGTGCAGTAAATTGAAGAACACATGGTCAACTCATTGGACCAACAAAGACCACCATGGTCTTATAAAGTGGAGGCATTACCATACAGTTTTGACACGGCAACAAAGCCATCATTGGAGACACCTCCAACTCTCGAATTGAAACCTTTACCATCTCATTTAAAGTATGCATTTTTAGGTGCTAATGATAGCTTACCCATTATAATTTCTTCTGATCTTTCAGGTGTACAAGAGGAACCACTACTGCAGGTGCTCAACAAGTATAAAGAGGCAGTTGGGTGGACAATATGATAATGCTCAAATTAAGTATGTTTTTAGTAGTGTTATCCGTACTTTTATATAAGTTATTTGGCTATTTATCTATGGTTTTGTTACTTTATTGTATCAAAGTGTATTTGCAAGTTTATTTGTAGCTAAGTACATGAAAAGTGAAGAAAAGAACAAAGAAATCAAGTTTTATACCAGTACAAAGAATCTCGAATCAAGGCTAAAGATCAAAAGCATTTTGAGAGTATAAGAGCAAACTATTCGAAGCTTCCAAGCCCTAAGGATAAGCCTAAACGAAGTATTACTGAAGTATAAAGACCCACGACCAAGCACGATTCAATCGGAGAGCTTAAACGCGAAATCGAGCGACACTCACCCGGAGACAAAGTCCCAGCCGGCCGGCTGAGACCACAAGCCGGGCGGCTCCCCCACGTCTGATGTACCCTTTTAATCTTGAAGCTCCTTGAACGATCAAGAAGGATCTAGACTCCTTTTTCCTAGCATCTTATGACCCTTTGGCCCCAAGGCAAGTATTGAATACCCCAAGGCCTTCCTAGTAGTATAAATAGGGTACTTTGACTAGTGTTTTGATATAAACAAATTTGATAATCAATCAATCTCATTACAAAGATCTCAACTACTCTCTTAAAGCCATAAACCCTTCCTAGAATTCCAAGAAAATCCTAAAAGTTTGAAAGAGAAAGAAGCCATATTAGAAGGTCAAGAACATCAAGAATTCTTTAAGGCATCCAATCCTCATTTCTTGTAATCTTTACATACTTTGTAAGAACCTTTTAAACATGTTTATGAATCCTTTAATTTCTAGAAATATGTCTTTGATTGCTATGAGTGGCTAGTATCTTTATACACTTGATTAAATGATGTTTGTGGAATGATGATTTGTTTATGATTGGGATAACATGTTTTCTTCAATTTCACGCCATTTCTAAGATCTATCTATGCTTATGATTCATGTGACATTGTTTTATCAAACCGGATTGATTGTTAAACATATCATAGGATGAAAGGGATCTTGTTAATCAATCAATTGTTGCCTTTTGTCTATGATTGGCTACCTTTTGTATTGACCATTTCTTAAGCGGTTTGATCTAACAAGAAACATAATTATAGGTGTTAACATGTTTGTGAAAAGAACCGCAAATCAAATTAGTTAAAACATGAAGTAGTCTTGAATTGATTAATTGAACATAAAGCTTGTTTTTGTCACTTAAGGTATTGATGAAGATTGAAGGTTTTGAAATCAATAGATTAGATCACCATCTAATTCATATAATCAACATGATTAAATGTTTATCACAATCATACGAATCGGATTTCCCAAACTAGTTTAATCAAGTGTAGTTTTTAAATCATTTGAATCTTTATAATCTTCATTATTTGCTTGTTAGAATTGTTAGCACCAAAGCTTAAACCATCTAAACACACTAATCCCCACGAACGATCCCGGCTTACCATACAATCTCTTGCTATCAACGAATAAGTACACTTGCTCGTATGTGTTGCTAAGAAATTCGGTATCCGTGTTATAAATTTAAAACTTATTCGTATCGTACACATCAAGTTTTTGGCGCCACTTCCGGGGATTTGATCGTGTTTTAGTTTTAAATTTTGTGCTTGAACCAATCTGTGGCCCCCGAACCTTGTTTCTAAAAAATTTTAAGTTTTATTTTCACAAGAACAAGCCAGCCGCCCGGCTGACCATCTAAGCCGGCCGGCTCGTCCCTCGCGACCACCAGACAACCACCAGCCGCCCGGCTGGAAGATTTCTAAGCTGTCCGAAATGTTTTCTTATACCGTCTTTTACACCCTTTTTAGAGAAGCAAAAGCTACTCTAATTCACGCCTAGTTGTGTCTTGTTCTTGAATGAACACACGTTCTACGGGACAAGAACCAACTACTCCTTATTCCGAACCTGAACGCTTCATCCACCGTACCAAGAAGAAAAAGAAGAGAAAAAACCTATTCATACCCGTTGAAAACCAAATTCCCAAAGTCAATTACCTACATTTTAATAACCTTTTTGAAGCCTTAGTTGTTTACAACCTATTTCTTGATCTACCATTCCCTATGGCCGACAATCAACCTATGCGGGGAAACAATCGAGCCGTAGCACCCACTCCCGAGGCCGCTATCGTCGCGGTTGACCTTGGAGAAAACTTCACCGTTAAAGGTCATCACCTCTCGATGATCAAAGACCGACAATTTGACGGACGTGCGCGGGCCGATCCGCACAAGCACATCGCCGAATTCATTAAGATTTGCTAAATGTTCTGATATGGCACAACCAATGCGAACGCAATCAAACTCAAACTTTTTCCATCATCCCTCGTCGGTGATGCCAAAGTGTGGTTCAACGAACTAAGTCCTGGTGTTATCGCTACTTGGGAACAAATGAGACAAGCTTTTGTAAGCAAATTCTTTCCACCCGCAATGTTCGACCGACTCATGGGAGAAATTCGAGGTTTCACCCAATCACAACGAATCCCTTGTAGATGCTTGGATACGAATGAAAGACTTACTTCGTAGTTACCACAGACATGGTTTAGTACGAGGAACCATAATCCAAATCTTATACCATGGACTTGACGAAGCCACACACGCTATCCTAGATGCAAGAGGAATTTTCTCTAAAAACCCCTAATGAAGCACACCAATTCCTCGAAGATCGTGTGCTCTTGAAACTCGATTAGTGTAAGGACATGAAAGCTAAACCTATCAGCAAAACCATTGCCTTCGCGGAAAGTAGAAACGATTCCAAACTCATGGAAAAGATGGAAGGCTTGACCACTAAGATCGAATCGCAATTCAAAGATATCAAAGGAGAAATGAAGGAGATGCGAGACAGATGTAACAGTTATGGAGGTCCTCATCTATCGTCGGATTGTGACGACAAGCCAATGGGAGGTCCCAAAGACGAAGAAGCAAACTATGCCTACGGAGGTTATTGAGGAGGAGGATATCAAGGAAACAACTACAGTAGGAGTTCTGGGAATTGGCGAGACCGCCAACCCAGAGATGAAAACTGGAACTCGCAACCTCAAGAAGACGCACCTTCCTTTCCACCAACACCCGAAAAGAAGTTCGACGAATCCGACTTTGAAAAAACCATGTGCGAATTCATGGTCGCTCAAAAATCATCAAATGACTTTGTCAAAAATCAGTTCTTTAATCTTAAAACCAAAGTTGAGCAAGGACAAAAGAACCACCAAGCCTCGATTTAGGATATTGAGAAAAAATTTGGTCGGCTTTTTGACCAATGTTCTACTCGACCAACTGGTTCACTCCCAAGTAATACCTAAACCAGTCCAACGAATGATAAACCTTACTGTACACCCTCCGCTCGAAATGAGCAAGTGAATGCCGTATTCACATAGAGTGGCTTGACATATCATTCACCGGTCAACCCAAATGCTAAGACCACCATCATCCATGATGATAGTGAAGATGAGGTTGATGAAGCCAAAAAGGAAGCAGAGCCATCTTCTACCAAACAAACCAAATCTGATCCACCACCACTCAAGGCATATAAGCCAAAAATCCTATACCCTTAGCGCTTACGCAAAGAAAAGATGAAAGAACGTTATACCAAGTTCATTGATCTAATTAAAGAAGTTAAAATCAACGTACCCCTCGTTGATGTCCTAGCTAGCATGCCCAATTATGAGAAATTCTTAAAAGATCTCATGAGCAAGAAAAGTAAGATGGATTAAATCTCTGCTGCCTTCTTAAACGAAGAATGCTCTGCGATTGTTCAAAATAAGCTCCCACCTAAATTGGGTGATCATGGAAGTTATATGATCCCATGCATCGTAGCAGGATCAGTTGAATATCTAGCCTTGGTCGATCTTGGCGTAAGCATCAACCTGATTCCATATTCACTGTACGCTTCACTCTCGGGAAACACCCTAAAACCTACAAGGATGAGTATTCGCTTAATAATCATACTTACCAATACCAATGGGAATTACAGAGAACATGCTCGTCCAAGTTGGGAAATTCATATTCCCGGCTGATTTCATTATCTTACAAATGGAAGAGGATGACAAAATTCCTCTCATTTTAGGGCGACCATTTTTGCACACCGATGATGCTATCATCCGAGTGAAAAACAAAGAACTCAATCTTGGAGTAGGAGATGATAAAATCACCTTCTTGATCGATAAAGCTATGTGATATTCTCATTCCAATGATGAAACATGTTTCCGCGTGGATGTCATTGACGAAGTCACAGAGGAAGAATTAGATGCATTACTCAATGATTCCAAACCATTTTCTACCACATCAGAAAAGATTAGTGAATCATCTCTCGACCATAAATTTAAAGAATTCATGGCAGTCAAAATCGAAGAAATCCTTGAGCAAGAGGAAGAGGTCAAGAACAGTTTCAAAGTATTACCCCTTGAGGGAAATCAAAGGATCAGGAATTCTATCCAAGAACCACTGACTGATCTTATGATGAAACCTCTTCCATAGCATCTCAAATATGCTTTTCTGGAAAAAAATTATCTTCTTCCAGTAGTCATATCTGCTCTACTCAAAGACGATGAAAAGAAGCATCTTGTTTCTGTTCTCAAGAAACACACAGAAGCATTTGCTTAGAAAACATCCGATATTCTGGGCATTAGCCCATCCTTTTGCAAACACAAAATCAACTTCGAGGATGATGCTAAACCTGTTATTCAAAGACCACAACGTTGACTTAACCCAAACATGAAAGAAGTCATGAAAAAAAGAGATTATCAAACTTCTCAATGCCGGTATCATTTACGCCATCAAAGATAGTCCCTGGGTGAGTCCGGTACATTGCGTACCTAAGAAAGGAGGAATGACCGTTGTGATAAATGAAAAGAATGAACTTGTTCCTACAAGAACAGTCACCGGTTGACGTGTTTGTATTGATTATCGCAAGTTAAACAAAGCCACTCGAAAAGATCATTTTCCTCTACCCTTCATGGATCAAATGTTGGAAAGGTTAGCGGGAAACAAATTCTTTTTTTTTCTCGATGGATTTTCCGGTTACTTTCAAATTCCAATCGAACCTGCCAATCAAGAAAAGACCACGTTCACATGTCATTATGGAACTTACGCCTACAAGCGTATGCCTTTTGGCCTTTGCAATGCACCAACCACTTTTCAGAGGTGCATGATCGCCATCTTCCAAGACATGCTTGAAACCTCCATGGAAGTTTTCATGGATGATTTTTCGGTATTTGGAGATTCATTCGATTCCTGCCTCGCGAATCTCGAGCAAATGCTCGTTCGATGCAAACAAGATCATCTTCTTCTAAACTGGGAAAAGTGTCACTTCATGGTGACAGAAGGAATTGTGCTTGGACACAAAGTCTCTTGTGCAGGATTAGAAGTTGATAAAGCAAAAATCAATGAAATAACCAAACTTCCTCCACCGACTAACGTTAAATCCATTAGGAGTTTTCTAGGACATGCAGGATTCTATCGTCGATTCATTAAAGATTTTTCCAAAATCTCTCGTCCCATGACAAAACTCCTCGAGAAAGACGCTGTTTTTGACTTCAACAAAGAATGCATCAAAGCATTCAAATTGCTCAAAGAAAAGTTAATGAATGCACCTATTATGGTTTCACCAGATTGGTTGTAACCGTTTGAACTTATGTACGATGCAAGCGATTTTGCTATCGAATTCGTGCTCGGACAACAGGAAGGAAAACCTTTCCGTCCTATTCATTTCGCTAGCAAAACTCTCAACAACGCCCAACAAAATTACACAGTCACTGAGAAAGAGCTACTGGTCATAGTATTCGCTTTTGATAAGTTTCGATTGTATCTTGTTGTAAAACCTAAAAATCTCAACAAGTGTAAAATTACCAAAATACCCCTAATGCAAGAAAATTACATAAAAGCATGCATAAATTTCATTTTAATTCTAGAAATTATAAAAATACAACATATGACAATTATGAAATTTATGTAAGATTAAGATACCTTATATTTTGTAAGAAAAATAATTAATATTTATGTATATATATAGTTAAGCCGAATTATTAATATTTATTTGTTTATACATTAAAATTAAATCAAATAAATTAGGATAATGACAAAATATATATTGGCAATTTTAAAATCTGATTTAGTTTATTTGAAAGCCCCATAATTCGGCCAAAATACCTATTATATTTCTTTATGCATTTTATTTTGTTAAACCTAAAAACAAAACATACGAAAACCCTAAAAACAAAAAGGAGGCGGCATCAAAATTTTTTAAGGGCTAAGACCATTTTTCTAAGGTGTTTTGGAGATCAAAGAAGGTGGGAAAAATAGTGGGAAGATCGTGGATTGCTTGGTTCGATCGTGGTAATTGTTTTGGTTCGAATAAACACAACCGGGTATTATAAATTCATCAAACCATCAAGGATCATCAAGGGTATTTTTGTATCTCATTTTTCATCATTCTAATTCATAATATACATAGGAAAAATATCCATGCATGTTATATTGATCGTATGAATTAAAACAAATTAGAAACCCTAATTTTGAAATAATTATGAAATCGGCAAAATAAGGTTTGTACACTTGATTTTATATTTTTCTAAGGTTGTATATATCATATGTAACTCAGATAAATTGTTGGAAAAATTTAGAAGAGATTCAAAAATTTAATTGGGGGTTTTCTTTGATTGCCGAATTTGCGAATAAAGGGGAAAAGGAAAGAAAAAGGTTTAAACAAATTAGGGTTAGGGTTTTGCTAATTTTTCCAGGTTCATTTAATGCTAATTATTGGGTAATAATTGTGTTTGTGGTTGGGAAAAATCAAATTAGGGTTTTGTGGATTTATTTAATTAGCCGATTTGGATTTTAAAGTATAAGGGGGTGATTTGTAATTTCTGAAACTATGAGGTCTATTTTAAACATGTTATTATATTTATTATATTCTGTATAAAATAAGTTGGGGGGTATAAAATGTCATATTGATATTATTTTGGATTAAAAATGGTTAATTACATATAATAAGTAATTAGAAATTTAATTAAATTAAAATAGAGGGGATGAAATTGTAAATTCTGAAAAGGGGAAGGGTTGGTTAGCTATTTAATGTATAAAGTATGACTTTGTTCATATTTGAATCTATAAGACTTGTTTTGTAATTATAGGATATATTATAGATATTGTTTAAATAATTAAAATAATCAAAAAGAGGGTAAATATGTAATTGAAATTAATTAAGGGTTTGACTTGCTAAATAAAGAAAAGGAAGGTATAATCTGAATACATGTGAAACTTTGATATTCTCTCTTTTAACTTGAAATTTTTGATTTGTATATTAAACCCTAAAATATGGAAAGTTGTCATATTTAACCATAAACTTGTAAGGTTGACATATTAAGTCCCTAAGCTATTCAAAATACTTAATAGAATCTCAAATGATGAATATTACTAATTTTGGAAACTTACTAAAAAAATGGACAAGTTAATAAAAATAGAAAAGATACTAAAAATGGTAATGTTACTAAAAATGGTATAAGTTACTAAAAATGGAAAGTTACAAAATGGAAGTTAAAACTTAAATGAATAAATTTGAAATTCGAATTTATCTATTTTTTAGGTTCGGTCTAAGAGGGAGTGATTGTGTTTCTTGTGTGTTTTCTGTGGGAACAATTGTTTTATTGCTTTGTTCGGTATAAGGTACATATATTCTGACCTTATCGTTTAAGGTTTCTCATGACATTTCTCCATTCTATCTTTGATTCCTTATGTGATATGCTTAACATTTGCTTAAGCCTTTTATCTTGGTTTTTCTTATATGATCTGTAATTATGGTTCTATTTGAACCCTGTATGCAACTTAATATTTGAATCCCTTGACATTGAACCGTTGCTATGTCCTTTGAAATGAAATTTGATATGACTTTGTTTTGAACCCTTCAGTTTGAGACCCGAGCCATTATTTGTTTCCTAGCCATGAAGGTAACATGCGTTGTCATTGATGAACCTTTGGCTTTGATAATGTGTGGGTGAGGTGATTCTAACACCGTCCACCATTTTATTTGTGTTGCCACATTACTGAAGATTATTATTTGTTTAAGGGGCGACATTGGACGCATCCCTAGATTTGTTTTGTATTCGATGGATATGACGTTATGTATATGTATATTTGGTGACTGATGTTTGGGTTGTATTCCAATCTTTCACATTTGTGAGCTCGCGTCTCCATGTGTACTATGATGATGATTTGTTTGGGCTTGGTAATTGGACTTGATTTGATTTTTCTGATTCATCTTACCTCACACTATGAATTGACTTCTGATTTGTCTTACCTTATATTTGTATTCCTTTGATCATGTCTTTTGATATCCTTTGCACCTTATATCGTATCTTTTGATTTTCCGTTATCTTTTACGTGTGCTTTTTTATATATGTTCATGCGCTTTGTAAGCTCAGGCGCACTTTCTTTCTGCTGGAGGTATCTCAAGCTAGGAGCTGGGGGAGCTTTCAGGATATGAGTGTGAGTGATGGACTTACCCTAGAGATATTTAGTTTTTGATATATGATCTGTTACTTTTCGAGATCATTCGTTATTTCGGTTCTTTCGTTTTGGATATGTACGGTCCTTTAAGAACTTTATTGTACCTTAAGTCATGGGACTTATTTCCTTGGTTATTTATTTGAGATCGCTTGTTTATGCTTGTGTTTGATTATGTATGTCTTTGATGTCACACCATATTTGTAATACTTCTACCCATTCGGGTCGGGGCGTTACAATTTATGGTATCAGAGCCAGGTTAATCAAGCGAGATTTATGACATTAGAGCTGTAGGCATGACCTGTGTGAATTGGGTAGGAACATTAGGTTCCTTCTTGTAACTCTTTCAGTAACCTATCTTGTGTTTGTTAGCTAATGTTTTCTTGATCGTTCAGATGGTGTTTACCCGTAGAAAATCGGATGACGATGTTCCTAACGTCTGAGGCCATGATTACTGTGCTTGTGGCCTCATGCTCTCCCTAACTTAACGGCTGCTTGAGGAATCAGATCACCAATGCATCAGGGAATGGTTATGGATCTTATGGTGCGTGGTGGTGGTGATGTATACCCCAAGGGGTTTCATGTTTGGATCGAAGGATTTGCTAAGTTAAAGCGTATGCGTTTTCAGGTCTGCTGCACTTTTGCCGAGGCTGAAGAGAAGATGGATTACGCAAATAGAGAAGTTATTTCAAGTTTTTGGGTTGTCCCGACAATTCAAGACTCGTTTGCTCGTTTAAACTAGGAGGGTGATGCATGAGCTGGTGGGAAAGCTCATTTGCGTACTCAGGTTGGCGGGCCGATGCTTTGCGAGAGATACTTGTACTTGGGTTGTTTTCGTGAGATCTTTACAAACAGGTATTTTCCGGCATTGAACAAACAACGTTATGAGTGTGGGGTTATGGGTCGTTTATGTCAGCTGGATAGAGAGATTATGGGGAGTAATGGAGAGTTATAGATTTGGCTAGTTTTGTTGGAGCTACTGCTGGAGATGCCCAGAGGCAAGCTTCGACATTCCAGTGGGGGCTAAAGAAGGGGTTTGGGACGGATCCGTAAATACGGATTTTACGATGTTGCGCTGGTGCAGGCTGCCGCTCGCTAACCATCGGTTATTTGCTTGAGAGTAAAAATTCGAATAGCGGGTTAGAGATGGTATTGGATTCAGCACGGGGACAGGGCAACAGAGAGAACAAGAGTCGGTTATGACCAGGGTCAAAATAAGTATAGGGGTCGTCTGGGACCAGGAGTGTGAGCATCTCGGGGTCGTCAGGATCGGGGTTAATGATTCGAAACGAAGGATTATACTGGGGTCAGGATCCAGATGTTTGCTGGTAGGAATGGAATTGACAGCCTAGGGTCAGGGTTAAAAGTACAACAGCTGCCAGCCTAGGGGTAGTCAATCAAGGATTGTTAACCAGGGTCAATGCTTCAGGTTTGGCAGGTAGAGGAGGTGTACTGAGACTTGCCTCCTCCACCTCTTTGTACTACTGTGGAAAGCCTCATCAGGGTGTTTGTTCTAAGGCTACTGAGGGATGTTGTACTTGAATGGTCTCTACTAACATAAGGTAAGGATTGTCCCCAAAGGGACGCTGAAGCAAGAGTATTCCAGGGATTTTGCTAGATACCTCTACTCAGCGACGGGTTTATGCTACGACTGTGATCAGGGGCAGACTTAGGTATATTACCGTGTATTTTCTCACATTGATGGTCGTGACTGTCCTTTGTTTAATTTGATACTGGGGCTACACATTCTATTATATCTACCACTTTTGCTAAGAAATTTAATATGACTCCTACACCATTAATTGAACGTATAATCATTTCAACCCCAATGAAGAACCATATGCTTATTGACCATGAATATGTTAAACTTGCCGCTTCTCCGTTTTAAAGATTGTATTGTCCTTGCGAATTTGTTCCTATCCATATGTTCCGACTTTGATGTGATTCGTGCTGGATTGGTTGGCTTCTTATCGAAAGCTACCATTGACTGCCTGCTTAGGACTGTGATCTTTGGTAAGTTCGCAACCGAATATATTTTATCATGTTCCTCCGTTAAGTCCGTTAAGCTCATCTTGTATGAAGGAACGTACCTTGATTTCTCATGGGTATGCCATAGGTGTTCTGGCTTCTGTTATGGGAACATCTTTGGAGAGTCTAATATGAGATTCTTTCTGTTGTTCGTGAATTCGCTGATGTTTTTCCAGTATGATCTTCCTGGGACCTTTCCTGGCTAGAGAGATTGAATTTTGGCATTGAAGTTAATTCCGGTGCTGAACTATTCAAAGGCTCCGTATGTATGGCCACTGTTGAATTAAAGAGTTTAAAGGAGCAGTTTCAGGAGATTTGATGTTGGAGATAAATGAGCTTTATTAAGACCAAGTGTTTCGCCTTGGGGTGCACGGTCTTATTTGTAAGAAGAAGGATGGGAGCATGCGCTATGTATTGATTACCGGAAACTCAACGTATTACAGATTCGCAACCGATATCCTCTTCCGCGAATCGACGATTTGTTGACTATCAAGGGCCTAATATTTTTCTTAAAGATTTGGACTCTGCGATCCTGGTTATCACAAGCTTCTTGTGAGAGAGCAGGTATTTCTAGACCGCTTTTCGTACGCGTCTGTTCAATGGCTCTACGAGTTCTTGTTATGCCTTTAGTCTGCTAAGGCTCCTGCCGTTCTTGTTTATGGATTTGATGATACAGTATTATCAACGTGTAGTACCTTGATAAGTTCGTTTTGTCTTCTCGATGACATCCTAGTTTACTCCAATTCTGAAGAAGAGCTATGAGCGACATCTACGGATGTGTTGGTGATTCTTAGATAGAAAGAAGTTGTATGCGAAGTTTCGATGTGCTAGTTCTGGTTACAGCAAGTCGCTTTCCTTGGTCATATTGTATTGCAGATGGAATATATGGATCCATCAAAAGGTTGAAGCTATCACCAAATGGTCCGAGACCTACTACGGCTTTGACGGAAATACTAAAAGTGGAAGTGAGAAGTTTTCTGGGCTTGCTGGTTATTTTACGACGTTTTTGTTGAGGGTTTTCTGATTAGTTTACCTCTTACCAGCTGATATGAAGGGTTGAGAGATGTTTGTGTGGACGTTATGAGGTCAGTGAGAGTTTTGAGGAATTGAAACGGAGATTGGTGTCTGCTCTGATATTGACTCTTCCATCAGGTTCCGTGGTTTTTAGATATACAGTGATGCATCGAAGAAAGGTTTGGGTTGTGTTTTGATGCAACATGGGAAGGTGATCGCCTACGCTTCAAGGCAACTGAAGCCTTATGAAGTAAATTCTCCAACCCATGATCTTGAGTTAGCTGCCGTGGTTTTTGCATTGAAGATCTGGAGAACACTCTCTGTTACGGTGAAGCTTGCGATATATTTCCAGATCATAAGAGTCTCAAATTCTTTTTACTCAGCGAGAACTTACCCATGAGACAGAGAAGAGATGGTTGGAACTTCTGAAAGATTATGACACTTACATCCATAGTACCATCCGGGCAAGGCTATGTGGTTGGACGCACTAGTCGAAAATTCTGGGATGATAGCAGTTTTGTTTCCATAAATCTTCTGATTTTAGAGCATTTGGATGTTGAGCCTATTATGTACGAGGTTCTGGTGGTATTGGGCGAGTATGAGGATAGAGTCTAAACTCATGCTATAGTTCAAAGAAGCCTCAAAGGGTCGGACGGTGAGTTGGGGCTATTATGAATGTTGAAGACGGTAAACATACGAGTTCACAGTGTTGATGATGACGTGTTGTGTGGTTTGAAGATAGGCTAAGTGTTTCAAATTGATCAGCTTTTCGCGAGAAGGTTTATGACGGAAGGGAAGCTCCTAGTTCTCATGTATATTTCCATCCAGTGTCAACAAAATGTACAGAGATTTGAAACAGTACTTTTAAGTTGGAATGGCGATGAACATGAAACAAGTTATGGCTACGTTTGTAGTCCAATATGCTATGACTTGTCAATGCAGGTTCAAAATTTGAACATCAGAGGCTAGTGGTTTGTTACAGCGTTGGAGTTTCTATGTGGAATGGGATGTGATTTCCCATGGATTTAGTTACTGGTTTTGCACTATACTCTGAAAGACATGGATGCGATTGGGTGGTTGTTGATCGGCAAACCAAAGTCTGCTCATTTTTACCATTCGGAAGAACTATGGGATTAGTAAGGTGGCAGAGCAGAGATTTGTCGACAGGGATAGTCGCTTAGACTGCATGGTACTCAGACTTCTATGTGTCCGACAGAGATCACGAAGTTTTACGTCTTCCGTTTTTGGAAAGGTACAGGAAAGCTTGGGGAACTCGTCTTAAAGTTCAGTACCAAATTTCATCCTCAACGTTATGGTCGTAGAGAGGACTCATCAGACTTTGGAAGATATGTTGAGGGCTTGTGCTTTGGAATGGACAGGTAGTTGGGATGAATATTTGTGCTTGGTGGAGTTTGCCTTACATCATAGTTGGCATGTAGCATCAAGGCAGCACCTTTCGAGCTTTTGTATGGTAGAAATTGTCGAGTCTCTATTGGTGGATGAAGTACGGTGAACGTGCTGATTGAATGTTCGGAGGCTCATCGAGATTACTAATGAGAAAGTGGTATTGCTAAGGAGAAGCTTGAAAGATGCTAGTTCGTTTTGACAGAAGAGTTATGCTGCTAAGCATCGACGTGAGCTTAAGAGTTTCCAAGTTTAGAGATCCATGTT
Organism: Tanacetum coccineum; assembly: GCA_026074375.1. NCBI lineage: Eukaryota > Viridiplantae > Streptophyta > Magnoliopsida > Asterales > Asteraceae > Tanacetum > Tanacetum coccineum. Next base: position 48,153 of record BQNB010006604.1, on the reverse strand, counting down.
ATTTCTGAAGTTTCGCGCATTCGAGGTGATAAAAGTTTTGGGATCAAGGGCAAGCTCAGTCTCGGGATTTCATCGGGTCGTTTTGAGATTTTGGAACGAATTAGGAGAGGTTTGTATGTCTGGCGCGTTCCTCGCCGTTTATGCCACGTTCACGATGTCCTTTTATGTATCTCTTTTGAGGGGGATAAGTTATCATCCAATGCATGTGCATCTTATCCTTTGGATCAGTATTCAGCCTGATATGTTTTGTGCCGTGGAACCTGAATCCATTTGCGGATCGGCAAGAGAGAGTCATGTGAAACAAAGTTATTCCTTTTGTGTAGATTTTTGGACGGAATCACCAAGAGCGGTGAGGTACTGGGAGACCGAAGAGTCTATGCGAGATAGTTATCCCATTTCTTTGTCTAGTTCGGTATGTTTTGTTTCGTTTCATTTGTTCTTCGTTCCGGTTAATTTCAATTTTCGTTGACGATTTTTTTTTGAGGGGAAGAAGTTATAAGAAACCTAAAATCTCAACAAGTGTAAAATTACCAAAATACCCCTAATGCAAGATAATTAATAAAGCTGCATAAATTTCATATTTATATTTAGAAATTATAAATAATACAAATATTGACAATATGGAATTATGTAGAGATTACGTTACCTTTCTATTGTAAGAAAAATAATTTAATATTTATGTATATATATAGTTAAGCCGAATTATTAATATTTATTTGTTTATACATTAAAATTAAATCAAATAAATTAGGATAATGACAAAATACATATTGGCAATTTTAAAATCTGATTTAGTTTATTTGAAAGCCCCATAATTCGGCCAAAATACCTATTATATTTCTTTATGCATTTTATTTTGTTAAACCTAAAATCAAAAACATACGAAAACCTAAAAACAAAAGGATGGGGCATCAAAAAGTTTTTAAGGGCAAGACCATTTTTTAGGTGTTTTGGAGATCAAAGAGGATGGGAAAAATATTAGGAAGATCGTGTGTGTTGCTTGTTCCGATCGTGGTAATTGTTTTGGTTCGAATAAACACAACCGGGTACAATAAATTCATCAAATCATCAAGAATCATCAAGGGTATTTTTGTATCTCATTTTTCATCATTCTAATTCATAATATACGTAGGAAAAATATCCATGCATGTTATATTGATCGTATGAATTAAAACAAATTAGAAACCCTAATTTCGAAAATAAATTTATGGAGTCAGCAAAATAATGTTTGTACACTTGATCTTATATTTTTCTAAGGTTGTATATATCATATGTAACTCAGATAAATTGTTGGAAAAATTTAGAAGAGATTCGAAAATTTAATTGGGGGTTTTCTTTGTTTGCCGATTTGCGAATAAAGGAAAAAGAAAGAAAAAGTGTTAAAATAAATTAGGGTTAGGGTTTTGCTAATTTTTCCAGGTTCATTTAATGCTAATGATTGGGTAATAATTGTGTTTGTGGTTGGGAAAAATCAAATTAGGGTTTTGTGGATTTTAATAGTAGACCTGATTTAGATTTTTAAAAGATAAGGGGGTTTGAGTTGAATTTTCTTGAAACTATTGAGGATCTCTTTTTAAACTGTTTTGTATACTGTATTTAATCTGTTAAAATAAGTTTGGGGGGTATAAAATGTCCTATTGATTAGTATTTTGGATTAAAATGCGTTAAATACATATAATAAGTAATTAGAAAATTAACTTAATTAAACTCGTGGGACTGAAATTGTAAATTTTGAAAAGTGGATGGTATGGTTAAGTTATTTAATGTTAAAGTATGATTTTGTAGTTTTGAATTATAAGGACTTGTTTTGTAATTTGGATAATTCAAGATATGTTTAAATGATTAATAAACAAAAGGGTAAATATGTAATTTGAATAAATTAAGGTATGACTTGGAAATACAAGAAAAATGGAGGTATAATTGAATTACAATGTGAAACTTTAATATTTACACTTTTAACCTTGAAAATTGTTGATTTTGTATATTAAACCCTAAAATATGGAAAGTTGTCATATTTAACCCTAAACTTGTAAGGTTGGTATGTTAAGTCCCTAAGCTATTCAAAATACTTAATAGAATCTCAAATTGGATTGAATATTACTAATTTTTGGAAACTTTACTAAAAATTGAAAAAAGTTACTAAAAATGGAAAAAGTATCTATAAAATGGGGAAAGTTTACTAAAAATGGAAAGTTACTAAAAATGGAAAGTTACTAAAAATGGAAAGTATAACTTAAATGAATAGTTTGTAATTCGAATTTATCATTTCTTTAGGTTTTGTCAAGAGGGAGTGATTTTGATTTCCTGTGGTGTTTTCTTTGATTATTGCTTTGCTTCGGAATAAGGTACAGATATTGTGACCTTATCGTTAAGGTTTCTCATGACATATCCCTCTCTATCTTTGATTACTTATGTGATTGCAACATTTGCTCTTAGCCTTTTATCTTGGTTCTCTTATATGATCTGTTATTATGTTCTATTTGAACCCTGCTATGCAACCTTTAATATTTGAACCCTTGACATTGAACCTTTGCTATGATCCCTTTGAAATGAACTTTGATATGACTTTGTTTTGAACCCTTCAGTTTGAGACCCGAGCCATTATTTGTTTCCTAGCCATGAAGGTAACATGGCCGTGTCATTGATGCACCTTTGGCATGACTCATGTGTGGGTGAGTAATTTCTCACACCGTCCCCCATTTGATATTATATGCGCATTATGAAGATTATTATTTGTTTAAGGGGCGTATGGATGCATCCTAGATTTGTTTTGTATTCGATGGATTATGACGTTATGATATATGTATATTTGGTGACTAATGTTTGGGTGCATTCCACGTCTTTTACATTTTGGAGCTCGCGACTCCATGGTTACTATGATATGATTTGTTTGGGCTTGGTATTTAGACTTGATTTGATTTTTTGATTCATCTTACCTTACACTATGAATTGACTTCCGATTTGTCTTACCTTATATTTGTATTCCTTTGATCATGTCTTGTGATGTCCTTTGCACCTTATATCGTATCCTTTGATTTTTTTCCGTTATCTTTTGCGTTCGATTATATATATCTTTTCACTGGGATTTGTAAGCTCAGCCGCACTTTCTTTTCCTGCGGCAGGTATCTAAGCTAGGAGCTAGGGTTGCTTTCGGGATATGAGTGTTGAGTGTGGACTTACGCTAGAGATCTTAGTTTTGATATATGATTTGTTACTTTTCGAGACATTCGTTATTTCAGTTATTTCATTTGGATATGTCTGTCCTTTAAGAACTTATGTACCTTAAGTCATGTTGACTTATTTTCCTTGGTTATTTATTTGAGACTTCCGCTGTTTATGCTTGTGTTATGATTATGTATGTCTTTGATGTCACACCATATTTGTAATACTTCTACCCTTTAGGGTCGGGGTGTTACACTTGTTCTTTCAAAAATTGTCATTTTCACAGATCACTCTGCGTTGAAATATCTGTTTGCTAAGCAAAATGCTAAACCGTGTCTTATCCGTTGGATTTTACTACTCCAAGAGTTTGATATTAAGATCAAAAACAAGAAGGGAGCAGAAAATGTAGCGGAAGACCATTTGTCACGACTTGAAAACCCACATCTAGAGGATCTAAGGGATGACAATATCGATGATAATTTCCTTGACGAAACTCTAATGAATGTCTCCTCAATCGAGGAAGATGAAATTCCATGGTTCGCTGATTTTGCCAATTATCTAGTCGGAAAAATTCTCAAGAAAGGTTTAACTTATGCTCAGCGTTGCAAGTTCTTTTCGGAACTTCAGAATTATTTCTGGGAAGAACCATATCTCTTCAAAATGTGCCCGACGACATGATCAGAAGATGTGTTTATGGCACCGAAACTCGAAAGATTCTCGATGAATGTCATTATGGCCCTACTGGGGGACATTGTGGTCCTTCTACCACAACAAAGAAATTTTTTGATGATGGTTTCTATTGGCCAACAATCTTCACAGAGGCTCATACTCTAGTTCAAAACTGTGATGCCTGCCAACGCTCTGGTAGCCTTTTACAAAGAGACAAGATACCTCAAAACAACATCCAAGTTAGTGAAATATTCGACATATGGGGAATCAATTTCATGGGACCATTCCCTAAATCTCATAAGTTTGAATACATTCTAGTTGCTATTGACTACGTATCCAAATGGGTAGAAGCTGAAGCTTTACCCACCAACGATGCACGAGCTGTGATCAATTTTCTCAAAAAACTTTGCTCTTGATTTGGCATTCCAAAAGCTTTAATCAGCAACAGAGGTACTCACTTATGTAACAAACAAATGGAGAAAGTTTTAAAACGATATGGAGTTCATCATCGTTTCGCTACAGCTTACCATCCGCAAACCAGTGGCCAAGTTGAAAACACCAACAGAGCCTTAAAAAAAATTCTCAAAAAAACGGTCAAAGATATCCCTTTCGTTTAGTCGAGGAAACTTGATGATGCTCTGTGGGCATTTCATACGGCATACAAAACACCAACTAGTACTACGCCATATCAGTTATTATACGGAAAAACGTGTCACTTGCCGTTCGAAATCGAACATCGTGCTTACTGGGCTTTAAGAAGCTGTAATCTCGATCTCAAAATCGCAGGAGAAAATGATTCTTGCAATTGCATGAACTCGATGAGTTGAGACTCCAAGCGTATGAGAATTCCAAACTCTACAAATCTTGAACCAACGCTTATCATGATAGGAAGCTTCGAATCCAAAAAGAATTCAAGGCCGGAGACAAAGTTCTCTTATATAATTCAAAGTACAAGTTCAAAGCTCCAAAACTCAGATCAAAGTGGTATGGACCATTCATGGTCAAACATGGTTTTCCATCTAATTATGTCGAGTTATATGATAAACACGGGGGAAGCTTCATTGTCAATGGACACCGTGTTAAACTGTACCATGATGAAGAGCAAATAAAATTTCAGTTTGTAAACACGGGGGAAGCTTCATTTTTAAAGTTAATAAAATTTTAGTTTGTCTGTTAAATCTTGTGTTAAATTCGTATTCTACTTTTATGCAAATGTGTTAACAATGAATTTAGACACTACTTAATAAACCCAATAAGCTCACATTACCTTATAAGCTACCTCTTAGTCAGTTAAGCTTCCCTTAAGCTTAACTGAATAAGCTGTTTATCTCAAATCCACCCAAAGAAACTAAATAAGCCATTTGTAAGATAAGCCAGACTTAGAAGGGCTTATAGGGCTTATTCAGAGCTTATTCTTTAAGCAGCTTGTAGATTTAAGCTCTTTTGAGCAATTTAGATCATTGTTTAGCTAGGATCAAGGTACAGTCTCTTTTACTATTTTCTACCTTAATTACTTTTCTAGCTTACTAATCTGCTTATTGCTTGCTTATTATAGTTAAATGTGCTTATTCAGTCTTTTAATAGCTTAATAAGTTTAGCTTTTAGTTTAAAATAGTTTAGTTTAAGATTTAATTGAATCTGTCCAAAAATTAGTCTAAATAGCTTTTTAATTTAGCTTATTAGTTAGTGCTTATTTTTCTAAAATGTTTGCTTATTTGTCATTAATAATCATTGTGCTAAATCTGTTTTTGCATTTTAGAGCTTAACTAAGTCTGTTTTAGCTTTTAAATGAAAAGTCAAAAGTTAAAGGAGTGTTTGGGTTAAGGTCTTAAAATGGGTCAAATAAGGTTCAAAGCTGTTTTTTGTTTTCAAGTTAGTTTTCTCAAGCTCTAGTTAAGTCTAGGTATTAGTTTTTATAAGCTTTAAAGTAGTTTTGTTAAGTTGTTAGGTTGTTTTTATCTAAAAACAAAGTCTGCTAGTCTATTGGCTTTTCAAAACTGCTTATTTGATGATTTCTTAAAAGTCCTACTTTAGGTGTGGTTTTGGTGAGCTAAATAAGGTTTATTAGTATCAATGTGCATCTATTTTTGTGTTTGTATCTTTTGAAATGGCATTTTAATCAAAAACAGTCAAGTGGTAGTAGTTGGTTTGTGCTTAAAAGAGTCTTAAGTTGCAGATCATTTGAGCTTATATTCTAGCTGATTTTTTTATTAATTTTGGTTGTATCTAGCTCATTATAATCTGTGTTCAATCTGTTTTAAGTTTTAAGTTTAGTAAAAGTGGTTTAGAGTCTTAGTTTTAAGTTTCAAATAGTCTTGTCAATCCAAAAAAAGCCATAAATAGTAGTGTAGTCTGCCAATTTCATTTACCCTTTTTTTCTAGCTATTTCCTTATCTATTTTGCTTAAATCGTGCTTATTTGTAATAATTGAGTCTAGGTTTTCATCTGTTTTCATTTTTCAGCTTATACCTAGTGCTTATTAGTTCTCAATTTAGCTTAAATGTTTTGGTAAAAAGTCTTTCAAATATGTTTTTAGGACAAACTGTCTTCATGATTTTAATTGCTTTCCAGCTTATTTGATTTGCTCATTTTCAGTCTTAAATGCTTATTGAGTCTAGTTCTAGGTCTGTTTTCTGCTTATTTGTTTTCTAAGTGCTTATTGAATCAAATAGTCTTTACTGCCTTTTAGTGTTTTTAAGCTTATTCTATTTGCTTAATTCATGTCCTTAGTGCTTATTAGTTTTAGATTTAGGACTGTTTTTAGCTTATTTAATCTTCTTGTTGCTTATTTAGTCTAAAAAATCCAAACAGTTTTAGCAAATAATCATTAGTCTTAAATTTTTACAACTGTCCCTTTTGATTAGCTTTTTCTAGCTTATTATTAAGTTCTGTCAAAAAGCTCCTTTATTAAAAGTGCTTATTTTTACTTATACTCTAGCTTTTTTCAAAAAGAAAAAAAGTGACCTCACCCTCATCACACACACACCTAACCAACGCGCCCTTAGGTCTTTTTCATTTATTATTTGCAACATTTATTACTTAAGTATCTTTTAGATTTAGCTTATTCTGCTTATTTGATTTTTAGCAGCATATTGGCTTAAGCTTTTTGATTCATTTTTCTTTTTAAACCCTTAGAATGGAGTCTAGTATTTTTAGTTATTTTCTCAAATTTTAAGGAACAAGTTTAGTATTTTTAATTTAATTTTTAGTATTATTTAGTCTAATAAATAGTTTTAAATAGTTTAAAAATTTTTAAAAATAATTTCTGTGTTTTAAAAAATAGTTTAATACATTTTAGTTTAGAAATTTGCATTTTGAGGTTTTAGAAGTTTAATTTGTCATTTTTCTTTAATTAGTTAGTTTATTTTAGTTATTAATTAGTTATTAATTACTTTTAAATGTCGTTAGGTTTTTAAATTGCTTTAATTTCTAGTTTAGCGTGCCTTTATATGCTTTCCCTTTGCGTTATTAGGTTTAGAATCCAAAATCCAAAATATTGATATTCAATCATGCGATCACGAGCCAAAACAAGATTTTCAATTCACACTTCGTTGGGAAAACGACTCGGGAACGATTTGATTTTTATCCTTTCCTAAGGGTAATTTTCTAATCGATATTTTTTGGAAATATATTTTATTAGTAATTAGCTTATCACTATTTCACAAGAGTGATTTGCCTAGTTGCATAAATTATATATATATATATATATAGTCTATATATATTAATATATATATATATATATATATATATATATATATATATATATATATATATATATATATATATACACACACACACACTATTAAGTGAATCAAGCACCGAAGTTTAAACCATCTAAACACACTAATCCCCGTGAACGATCCCGGCTTACCATACAATCTCTTGCTATCAATGGACGAGTACACTTGCTCGTATGTATTGCTAAGAAATTCAGTATCCGTGTTATAAATTTAAAACTTATCCGCATCACACGAATCACAATAGCAGACTTAAAAGGGATGAGTCCATCATTATGCATGCATAGGATTGTCACGGAACCTCAAACAAAGCCATCTCGAGACGCTCAAAGGAGGTTGAATCATAATATAAGAGATGTAGTGAAAAAGGAGGTGTTGAAATGGTTAGACGCGGGGATCATTTATCCTATCTCAGATAGCGAATGGGTGAGTCCCACCCAAACGGTGCCTAAGAAAGCAGGTATCACCATTTGTCACACCTCGTAAATTTTAGGTCAACATTTTAAGCCTTTCCGATTATTATCTTTGACTTTTACATGTTACGCTTGAATCTGACAGTTTACCGGGAAGTTAAACCGCGTAAATCTGAAAAATGTCATCGGGCGCGTCTCGGCATCAGTTATTAAATAAATTTAGGCCTTATATGAGATATTTTAACTTTTCTAAGTGCTTCGTGATTTTTAATCACTTTCGACATTAATTTTAGGGTTTTCTCTTTTAAATTGCGTTTTTCACGAACGGAACCCCGGAAACCCGCAATCTTTTCGTGTAAACTCGAGTTATCATCCGTCAAGCATTGTAATGCTAAAAATTTCGTTCACCTCCCTCTCTTGACATATTGGACGCCTAAAACTCAAGACCAAAGCACCTTGAGCTCTAAATTAATTCATGAAACATCTTTTGGATTTCCCATGCATGTGATCATGTAAGCATAAGATAGTGACTTATGAGGGAGTCACTCTCATGGCCACTTTCACTGTTTAACCTTCCCATGTGGGACACATACATGTATGTAAGGAATTTACTTGTACATTTGACTAAACATGACCAACGTATGATCTATAGTGAACCATGATTTAAAATTTGAACCCATTTGGGGTATCCTTGTAACTAGTTCTCGGCCGAAACCACAAAGGCACACCCCTTTGGTGTATGTTAGCCACTAGATGCTTCCAACCAAGTCACAAACCCTAGTTCACTCCTATAAATACATCTCATATCACACACTTAGGGTTATCATTCCTATTTCAAAGCCACCAAAATTTTCTTTCTCTCCTCCCTTCTTGCTAACCCACGGCTCAAAACCCCTTACTAGGGTTTGAGTTTCCTTTAATTTCTTACAAAATCCAATCATTTCAAGTTCATTTCCAAGGTTTTTATTAAGTTGATATCAAGTTGTTGTTTGGTTGATTTCCAGGTTTTCTCAAGGTTATAAAATTAGGGTTTCTAATTTTATAAGTGGGTTTTATAGATCTAGTAATTTTGGTATAGATCTTATGATTCTCTACTTGTTTCTTCATTCTTGTCAAGGCATTTCTTTGGCCCATTCTTGTTCATTTCTTTTTTTCATACTGAATATGTTAAAGTTTAAGAGTTCATGTGTTTGGTTACTGTTATAAAAATGAAATGATAAAAATTATCTTGAAACTTTTATAAATATATAGATAGTTTTAGTTTGTTTGTTTTATAAGCTATGGTGAGATGAGTTGAAAAGTGGGTTGCAAAAATAGATATGATGAGGTTATGATAGATTAAGAGTGGTTTTGTTGGTTAGTCTTGGCGAAAAAGAAGTTAGGTTGGACTAGACACTATGGCGGTCTTATGGTTGAGTCTATGGTTAAGTCTATGGTACATATTCGAAAATGTGAGTTGCTGATTGAAAATGTAAAAGAGGTTGTAGGACATTTAAAAATGTTTTCAATAGTCGAAAAAGTAGTTTTTGGATAGCTCATTTCGTATAGATAGATTTTCGTATATTAAACACCAAAAACGGACTTTAAACGGCCAAGTTATGACAAAATGAATTTTGAAACACTTTTTGAAAAAATAAATAATGTAGTTGCTGATTGGATTAATAAATAAGGTTTATAGACACTTTCGGGCTTATTTGAGCTTTTAAAACCTTAGCGAAACATATAGAAACCTTAGGATATTAATTGGAAACTTTAGAGATGTCATAAACATTTTTATGAGATGTCGAGACTAACAAAAATGTAGGATTTCTAAAAATGATATATTTTTAGAACTATTAGTTAATGTGATCATACGGGTCAAGCATTTAGGTCAGAGATAGTGCGTTTAGGAAATATAGATATATCAATTTATAGGGGACGGTATTAACGTTCCGAAACTAAAAACTTACCCAAAATAGAAAGTTACTAAAAATGGCAATTTTCGGATAGACGTCAGAACTTAACGAAAAATCTAATAAAATTTATTTAGTCATAATTTATTTAAAAATAACTAAAGCGCAAACACTCATGGATGCTTTTCTCTTGAAAGCGCTATTCATACAAGTTTCAGTTATCTTCGATTTCCTTAAGCGCGACGTTTTTTTATTTAGGTCGCGTGTAGGATCCTTCGGCTTTATTACTTCTCCGTTGATTATCGATTCACCACTTGCTTAAGGTGAGTTCATAGCCCCACGTTTTTACCGATTTACAAATGCTTTATACTTTGGGGTGAGAAACATTGTTTTGTTTGTAAAAATTGGAACACAAGTTATTAAACGGTGAGTTTTACTGTTTATGTGTTGCCTAAGTTGCTTACAAACTTCTATTGCTCAAACTTCATCGGAAACGTTAGCACCTTATTGGCCAATGGATTGTTAAGTGAGTGCGAATGAATAAATAGATCTACTGGGACTAATTACCTCTATCTGGTTTGGTTCTAAATTAGCTGCGAAAAAACAGTAATATGTCATGTCGATTGTGTATTGTGGTGGTCTTTGGTTTGGGACACCAGTTAAGGGCAGGGAATACTATGTGGACTTGTATGATATGCCCTGTTGTTATTTGCATCGGTTTTGTCATAGCTTAGCGCTTAAGCAGTAAATACTTTTTATGTAGATGCTGGATCTGTTTATAGTAGTAATTACGTTTTGAAATCTTGTTGGACCACTCTTGTACAACTTAAAACCTACGAATTTCACCAACATTATTGTTGAAGTTTTAAACATGTTTTCTCATTGTGCTTAGCTTGGCATGATTGTTGATACTAAATGGTGTATATGTGCTATGTGACTTCGCTGATTTCAAGACTTATCTATTTATATACTCGTTGTCATTATCAAACTTTGTTATGCTTCTGCTACTTTTCATATGATCGATTGTAAAACTTAAATTAATTTTCCTTATGCAACGAGTATAACTTTTTTTCAAACGTCCATGATTAGTGGTCGTTCTTTATTGCTTTGTGTTTGGAATTATTATGACACACGCCCTCGGACAAGTATTTCCGTCCGAAGGGCCTGTTTGGGTGGGATTATGTGTCAGATTGGTAATCAGAGCCAAGGTTATTAAGAACCAGGTAGTTATACTAGGTCTGGTCTATAACAAGTATGTGATCCTATGTGCCTCTATCTGTACTTACGTGTTGTCTATCCTTGCTATATATATAAGAGATTCCTATATATACTTGAGGCTATTATATATTGCCATATTTACCTTGCCATTCATTTCATCATTTCTTTATGCCTTGCATGGTTTCATATAAAGGATAATTTATATAACTTGTGCTTATGCAGATCATGGCGCTTTAGTTATTGCTATTTCTTTGTTTTTTTTTGATTTCTCTCGGATGAGAGTGTGGGGATCACCGCTCCTCTCGGTTATCTTTTTGGATGGATTTTCCTATGTTTGTTCTTCTCTAATTCGTGGATGCTCCAGAAGATTTCTTACTATTGCTCCTGTTATTCATCTGCCGTCTGTGGTGAGACAACTCTTTGTGCTTCACCCACTAGATTGTGTTGGTTTGTTTTCCTATTAGGATTACTGATTCTGATTCACCTGATGAGATGGATTCTCCAGAGTACATTACCCCATTACTAGCTACTTCACCATTCTTATACACCGATTCTTTTGAGGCTTCTGATTCCTTTGATGGACCATCATCGCAGGACCCTTATGTTGCTACCGTTGCTCGTTGGCGGAGCAGGGTTACAACACGTTCACCATCACCATCTAATTTCCCTATTGCTCCTGTTACTGCCCTGCACGCGGACAGTGAGATGAGCTAGTATCTGATCCGACCCCCGATGGAGGTATTACTTTAGGTCGACCTTACCGTCCTCATCCTAAGGGCCACAGATGGTTTCTCTATACTACTTCTCGGTATCATTGATCTTGTTGATTTTTGGACTTATATATATTTTATATTTTATTATATATATATATATAGTGTAAAAAGATTCAATCAGTAGTCATAGAATTTAGTCTTTTAAATTTAGGATTTTAAGTTGTAGTGTCTGATTTTCTGTTTTGAATTTATAGCTTATAGTTAGGTCAATTAGTTCTCGTAAGCTCAGCTTCTATCTTGGCTTATTTAGCATTTGAGCTTTTCTTAATTTTAAGCTTTTTGAATTGTTTCCTACGTTTGCTACTTTGTTAATCAATTTCAGTTAGCTTTTAGTGTTTCTTAGTTAAGTAGCTTATAGACATCATAAGCTATCCAGAACATCTTTTGCTTTTTAATTTGAGCTTAAATTGAAGCTTGTGTAAGTGTTTAAGTGGAAATTAGCAAAAGTGAGCTCAAAAGCTCACTTTATGTAAACAGTAATTTCAAAAGCTCTTAGAGAGCTTATTTTTGGATTTTAGCTTAAGTTGTTTTTATAAAAAGTGCTTTAAAAAGTGTTGTCTTTCAGTTTTATCATTTGGTTTTGAAAAATGATCGTGCCGGATTCACACCGTAAATATATATAATATATAATAAAATATAAAATATATAAAGAAGTGTAAAAACCAACAATCAATGATACCGAGAAGTAGTATAGAGCTTTCCCGGGTCGTAAATCCCCAACGAGGCTGGAATGGTAAATCGATACGATCGAAGATTTGAGTTTGAAGGAAGGAATTGGTTTGGGAAGTTGAAAAAGTCAAATTAGATAATAACGGACTAAAACGTTTAAGAAAAACCTAGAAATTATGAAATTAAACTAGAAAACGAAAGCCCGAATCCCGAACAAAAGGGGGAAAACCTAAAATCTTTAAAAATAAGCCTACGAAGAAATTTTCACTTCTAAACTACTCTATGGACCAAATAACGAAGAATGAAAAAGACTAGACCGAAAACGGAGTTCGTTTGACCCAAAAACGAGTCAAAACAAAAACCCGTGCCCGGACCCGTTCTTTAAAAGAGAGAAAGTTATAAAAATGACCCTACGAAAACTTTTATATTTTTCCTACAAACTAGATGACAAAAGAAAATTTTCTAAAAAAGCAAAATATTTTTTTGATAATTTTTGTATTTATTATGAATTAAATAAACTTTTAACTAAATTAAATTATAAAAAATATTAAACGTTTACAAAAAATTCTGAAAAATTTACACAAAATACTTGACTCTATAAGCTACCTACGAAAAATACCAAACACACACCAGCTTATACAATAAGCCCCGAAAATAAGCTAAACAGCTTATGGGCTTATTGTGCCAAAACACCCTTAAATACAATTGCCCTTGAGTCTTTAACGAAAAAGACCCAAGGGCGCAGTGGTAGTGTGTGTGGGAGTTAAAGGGGATGTATTGCTTGGTCCCGGGTTCGAGTCTTGCTCACCCGGACCAAGTATCTTCCCCTTTTATTTTTTTTTTAAAACTCTAGGGTAGAAAGTGTATAAATCTAAACTAAAGGGTAGGCGGGCAACATTTTGGGAATTTACACTACTATGAAAACGGGTGCCCCTATACTATGAAAATGTGACAAAACAGACCCTACGATATGGCTTAATTTTTTAGCTTATTAAAAAATGATTTTTAGCAAAAACTTAAAACTACAAACTTATTAAGGAGCTTAATCTCTATAACTTTAACAAAAACACTTTTGACTTTGGTCAAAAGAATAAGCTATAAAATAAGCTGAAAGTTGACAGCAGTTAAAATGGCCTAAAAGCTAAAATTTTACTAAGTTACTTTGGCAAATAAGCTAGAAAAAGGAAAAAATAAGCTTAACAACTATTTAAACTAACTTAAAATGCTATGAGGAAGCAATTTGAGCTTATGGAATAAGCTCAATAAGCCAGAATGTGGCTTAAACCCCACAACAGTACTAACTTGGGTGTTAGTACTGTTGGTGTAAACAGCCAAAGGGCATCTTTGGGCTTAAAAATAAGCAACCAAATAAGCTTATCAAGGGCTGAAACTTTGAAGACTTATACTAGGGCTTATAAGCTCTTAAAATAAGCCAAATACTTGGGCTTAAGTTGGCTTAAAGGCTGAGAACAATAAGCCTAAAGTTCCCCTTTTGCACCAGGGGAACTTTAAGGCAAAGCTCAAGGGCTTATTTGACAGCTTATTTTAAGCTGTCAAATAAGCTCTAAAATCACAAATAAGCTCAAACAGATTGAGTGCTATAGCCAAAGGGCTTGTGCACCAATTTTGAGCTTTTGAAAATTAATTTTACTTGCTTATTTTTGTGAATGAAAAAGGGTGGCTTTTGTGTGTTTTGAGAACTGTGACAGGAAATGTTTAAAATTAATTTGACCCACAAAGTCAAAAGGACAAAGGCTGTGACCAGCGCCATTTTAACACACAAATCACACACTTTTTGATGCTTAAACCCAAACCACAAGTGCTTAATCAAATAAGCACTTGTGGGTTACTCAAAAATCTCACAGTTTTTAACATAGTAAAAAAAAACCTTGGAAAACTATTTTAAAACTAAAAACTTTCTAAAAACAGCTTAAAATTTCTTAAAAACTTAAGCTAAAGTTGACCAAAGTACCCTAACCCATGCTAAAATCATTTTGACCCACTTTGAAGCTTATGCCAAACACCCCTTTATCTAAAAACTGTCAAACCAAAATGGTTTTAGAAACAATTTTTAACTAATAAAGACTTTAAAAAAACCTTTTATCTACTCCTACTTATTTTAACCTATTTAAACTATTTAAAAGCTAAAAATCCTAGCTTATTAAGAAAAATAAGCTAGTTTCTCTACTAGCTTATACTACACTTATGACAGTTTTTGAGAAAAAGCTAATGTTACACTAAACTATGCAATAAAAACTTACAACAGTCAAATAACAACTTAAACTAATATGTTTACAAAGACTAAAAGCAAATAAGCTAAAGGTTTAAGCTAAAAGATAAGCTAAATGAAAAATGGAAAGTTGAGACCTTGGATTTTTGTTGTCTCAGAACTAAGGCCACTCTTTCTGAGTGAGTGGCCTAGAAAACCTGTCCTAATGGCCCCTTAGCCTCTATTCCCTGAGCAATAAGCTCAATAAGCTTATATGAGCTTATTTCTCCAAATGCTTCAAAATAATAACCAAAGGAACTTTTTATGAATTCGGATTTCAAACTAAAATAGTATTAAAGCTTAAAACAAGATTTCAAGCAAATAACCTTATTGGCAAGAATAAGCTCTAATGAGCTTATTGAGTAGAAAATCACACAATTTTCATTAAAACTGAAAATTTCAATTGCATAAAGGACATTAACATAAAAACACTTAAAACTACAATAAAAACTTAATAAAACTTGAATGTAACTTGATACAAAACTGAATGTAAAACTGAATATTTTCCACAATGGCTTACAAGGCTTATTTATAGCCGAAAACTTAAACTAGGTCTTCTCTTTCTTTCTTTTCTTGCTGTGCTTGTTTGTAGACACACAAACACAGGTGTGTTTGTTGTGTGAGAGAGTTCTAGCCCTTAATCTTGGCCCTTCAATCTTTAAAATCAATCCTAGCCATCGAATTTGGTCTTGGGGGATGTGGGATTGCCAAGTTGGCAACTTTATGGCTGGGAAAGGTAGTGGAGGAGGGGGAAAATGAATATCCATGGTGGTGGTGAATGTTTGTGGGGTAAAAACGGGTATAAACACCCGTGAGTGTGTTTGAGAGGGAAAAAGGGGCGGGAAAAGAAGTTGGGGCTGTTACAGAGTGAAGGTTTCACTCTTTGGCAAAAATGGTCCCTCATGGTTAATGTTGTTATTGCACCCACGGTCCCTGTGGTTAAATAACTTTTGGGGACTTGGCAAAACAAGTCCCCAAGAGTTATATAACTCTTTGCATTTTTCGTCCCTTTGGTGTACAAGTTAGGGGGGTTGGCAGTTTTGCCCCCCTACTTGTTTCTTAGCAAATTGCAAAATAAGCCCTTGTCTTCTACTTTTTCACTTTTCTCCTTTTAAATAAGTTTAGGGTTTGGCACTTTCAGCCCCTAAACTATATTATCTTGAACTATTGGCCCCTGGGTTTGACTTTGACTTTGACCAGTTGACTTTTCTGTTGACTTTTTGACTGGATTGACTTTCCGGCTTTGATTTTGCTTTTTTTGTCTTTCACGAGTCTTTTCCATTTCCGATGTCCAGATTTTGTCGTTTTGGCTTTGTTTTTCGGCCTATAGTTCTTTGTTATAATAAGCCGTTCCTGCACAATACTATTAGCAATACAAGCGTACTTTGGGCATTTTAAGTCCGTTTTGATTATTTTAGCGCGTTTTTTTTTAAAGTAAAAGTGTAAGGTGTAATTAGCACAAAACCATAAGCCCGCTATCAAAAACGATCGCCCCAAGAGTGTTAGATGTAGGAAGTTCATAGCCACGTGTTCCTTCAGCGTTGTACAGTCGAATTTTGAATTCTGGAACATCTATTTCTTTGCATTTATCCCTGGCTGTTCTAAAGAGTTGCACCAGCTCGTTGTGTGCGTCTAAGAAATGGATGAGGCCTTGTACAATTTGTTGGTCTAAGCTGCTATTCTCCAACCCTCTAAAATGTCTCTTTCTATTTTCAACTTCATTCTCTGTGTCATAAATATATAGTTGTAAAAATCTGGGGGCTTCTCCCATAGGCGGACACAGTGATCCTATCCAGTGATACACTTTCCCAGAGACCTTAAAGACATAGGGACCTCTAGCAGTGTTAATAGACTCATTAATCTTTGCTCCGAATGAAGTCATAGCAAACATCTGGTTGTATGCTCGGATGTTTTCCATAAAATGCTTGTTTTGAAGGAGTTGTTTAATCTACTCAGGTGGATCTGGTTCTGGTTCCATATAAATCTTGTCGTCTCTACAACATAAATGGTATTTAGATCTCTGGTTATTTGAATGACCTTTCAAGCGTTCCCCATACCAGAATGCCGCCCTATAATGTAAACACCGTTGGTCACAATCACCTAAGTCATCATAAGCTGGGAAGGATCCTGTATTCAGTGGTTTGAATTTAATGAATTAATTGAGGCAACTTATAACACTACTAGAAACAATTGTGGATAATCACGTGGAAAAACATAGCTTAGATACTAAATAGATGCTTACCTCCACTGGGGTTGGAGCTGATTCCTTCACCATTAGCCTGTGTTACTGTGGATCGTCGCCTCTTTGTAGCTGCTAAATCAGAGCGGCGTACCCTTTTGGAAGAAGGCTCTTTAGCCATTGCTGATTCTGCCTAAGTGTTTCCATATGTTCTTTTACGCTGGTTTAAACCTGAAGCCCCGGCATGTGTAGAAGTTGTGGACAAACAAATGGAACAACCCAAAAAAATTATGATCAATAGTAAACACTTAGTATACAGTAAGGAGATTTGAAAACAAATAAGTACCTTGAAGAATGACAGATGCTGAATTTGGGACCTGATTGTGCACACCCTGTGTATTCCCAATAAGGTTAACATGAGCACCTTCTGAAGAGGTTGCTTGGTTTGAAGCGAAAGGGCCACAACGTGTAGAACCTGTGAACAAATAAATGCAACGACTTAAGAAAATTAGTATTAACAGCAGAGAATAACCATGTAATAAAAAGATTTTCGAACAAATAATTACCTGCAGTGATAGGAAATCTCAGATGCATAGGCTGTCTCACCATAGGCTGCATATTTTTAGCGTTTTTAACTTGTGCAACACAGGCGTGGATATTTTTCAAAGACATTTGAGTCTTTGTGCTGTGCAGCTTGAAAACTATTACTATCTGCAGGTTGTGGTAAGTTGGGAGAACACCGTGGACATACATTTCGGGCACAGAGATCGGAGTATCTACCAAAGACATTGGCGTCTGTTACGTTTCCCACAGTCTAAAACTCCGCCTTGAACTTGGAATCCTGTTCCAACAAAGGAATTGAAACAGTTACAAAAAGAATATCAGCTAAACTTCTATGAAATTTGACTGGAGAAACACATGGTATGTTACAACTACCTTGTGAAGCTTCTCGAGATCGTGGTCATGCATTTTGTACACAGAGGTTAGAGTGCTGTTGAAAAACATCCGGCTCAGAATGGGAATGTGACAACATGTTTTGACCACATGGTTGAGAACGATGGGCTTCACCACCCAGAGAAAATTGTGTCGTTGAAGAATGAACATGTAAAGACCCATCAACCCAAACCGACCGTTCAGCAACATGTGGAAAGAGCGATAATTTAGATACACCTGTAACAACCAAGAGTCTATAAATTAGCTGTAAAAATAACATGCAGATTAAAAAGGGAAGCGAAAAGTTGCAGCTGCCTTAGAAGTTAGAACCGGTGGCATATGTAGATGGGTATTCAAAACCGGTAGACGACGGCTGTATTGTGACATTTTGTGCCCCAAGACGGACATTCGATGATTGATTTGAAAAGTTGCAGTTACCTCAGAAATTAGAACTGGCAGCATATGCAGATGGGCGTTGATTTGAAAAGTTGCAGTTACCTCGAAAATTAGAAGTGCCAGCATATGCAGCTGGGTATTCAAAACCGGTAGACAACGGCTGTATTATGACAGTTTGTTGCCCAAGACGAGCATTCGACGATTGACTTTCAGATAACTTAAGATCACTAATCTCACATGTGGCAACCTCTTTCCCTTTCATACTTATACATAGAGACACAACTCCCAATGACCGTAGAAAACAAATGCAACAAAATTTTTAAAGGCAAATAGTTTTAAAACAATAATACGCACAACATGAGGTGTTTTGAAATATAGTTTGTCAAAGGAAACATAAAATAGTTAGAGGCTATTTAGAACACAACAAAATCACACAATGGACTATCAACAACCAAATAAGCAAAGGGTGAAAATCAAAAATAATGTATGCAGACAAAAACACACAAAGGAGCTACGAAACATGAGATGACAAAAGGTGTTAAAGTAATTTACCGTTCTAGAGGAAATAGGAGAGTTCCCACGCTTCTAGACGAATAATCCACCTAAGTATCTGAAAGTAAGACAGAAAACCCGTTAGCTCGCCCCGGGTGTTGACCCAGGACCCAGCTCAGGCGTGAAAGTAAGTACCTTTGTAAGAGCCGAAAGGACTATGAGTAATAAATGTGTGTGTGTGTGGTAAAAACATGCCTTTCAAGTAGTAAATGCTAGGGTATTTATACTACTTGAAGCACTGTTTGGAAGTACTGTTCTTGACACTTTGAGAATGAAAGAGACGACCTATGCCTAGCCTTTGCCCTGGGGTGTCGGTAATCCTTGGAGACATCGCTCCTTAATTCCCGGGATAGCGATGTTGCATAAGTGCTTGTTATTGTCCAACAGTTTGAAGAGGTGTCCTTCTTTATCGAGTCTAACGTTTTGTCTTCTTTCGGGTTGATGTAGTACGCCCGTCCGGACCCGTACGACCCGTTCGGATATGGGGCCCGTCCGGTATATACGCGGACATGTCCCCCCCAGTATGACTTTAATAGTCGCAAACTATTAGAGTGATACTTAAAAGTGCTCAGTTGAAAGGACCGGAATCATTGCTCTTGCTTTCGTCCTCTCCGTTTTCATCTCTTTCCTCTCCCTTTTTTTTACGCCTTCCTTGATGAATATGGGACAAAACCCATAATTACAGTGGGTTAAAATTCATTACTTGCTTTCGTCCCTTTTCATCTGGGACGTACGCGTGGCGCACACCTTGCAACGGAGGGTCAAGATTGGGCCTTGCCAGCTGTGTGACATGTTGCAATGGCCCAAAGCCCATTGCTTTGCCTATAAATAGCCCACCGCTTCTTTTTACTGCGTGTAAAATCTTGAGCCGAACGTCTCTTCTTCTTTTTGCTCTTCGCGTTTTCAGGTATATACTCCTTCCTTTGTATTTTTGATAATTTGTCCCCTCCGGTATCTTTGAAAATGTCCGAAGAGGATCAAAACGTGGAGGTCGTCCCGCCTGTTAAGTCTGATATGCATTCCTACTCATCTACCATGACTGCCAAGGATGTAAAGGCTTTGGCCTTCAAGCATAACATTCCTCTAGATTTGCATCCGGTGGCCCTTACTGCCGAATGGACTATGGATAAGTTAACGGATGACTTTATAGGGCTTTACGAACAATATTTTGAGTTTTCTGGAGTTAGGGTGCCGTTTTCCACCCTTCTTTTGGCTGTGCTTGACCACTTCCGTGTGCACATCTCTCAGTTAGTACCTATAGGGTTGACTCGGCTGACCCTGTTCGAGCTATATTGTCGGAGTCTACATATCGTCCCTTCGGTGAACTTGTTCCGAGTGTTTTATAAAATCGGCAAACAAGGGGATTGGTTTACCTTTGAGAGGAGGGTTGGTCCGGGATCCGGTGGGAAGATTTTAAACGAGACCTTTTCTGGTTTGAAAGGGTGGAAGAAAAGGTTTTTCTTTCTGGATCGAAGAGCTATTCCTCAGGCTATGGCTTGGAGGCATCACGATTCCGACATACACGATCCTCTTCCTACCGATGGCTTCCATGCCTCTGATGTTGTGACATTGACCAATCAAAGCATCGATATTAGACCCGTACCTTCCGGATTACTTTTTCATGCCGGGTTGGCCACCACTTGGGAGTTCTCTGGATTTCTTCCAGTTTTCAAAGATACCGAGGGAAACGGTAATGACCCATTATTATTTATTTATGGCCCCTTCCCTTTCTCTTGTTGGAGGGTATGCTTTTTCTTTTTCCTGAATCGCTTTTCTCCCTTTGCAGTTGTCACGATGTCTGAGTACCTACGGTTTCCCTTCCTGGATGGTGCTACTATCGAGCAGGGTGATGCCCTTTCTGCTCGGGATGCGATTACCCCACGTACCACTGGTCCTTTACCTGTTAACCAATCTCTTTCGGAAAAGACTGCCAGGTTGAAAGAAGTGGAAATTTCTGATCCCAAAATTGTTGCCATCAGGGAAAGGAAAGCCCGTGCGGCCGCTAAGAAGCGAGCCGAAAGGAAAAGAGCTGCTGATGGTGAAGGTGGTTCGAAGGGGAAGACGAAGAGACGTAAGGTCTCCGCTGTCCGTGCTGAGGAGGAGGATTCTACCGAGGAGGCCTCTTCCGCGAGTCCTCTTCGAACTGTTGCACCCAATCCCTCCTTCCTGCTAAAAGATGTTGACGATGCGGGAACTGCTGAGTCTCGAGAAGGCGAACATGTCAGCGTCCCTCATCACGATTCTGCTAACACCACTCATAATTATGTTGTAGATCATGATGAGAGTTTCGGTGAGTCAGGAGGACATGGAGAGACGGTTGAGACTCACCCTGCCGATGAGACCAGGCTGACTGAGAGTCCCGTTCCTGCCCGGAATCCTGAGAAGACGGCTGTCCAAGACCTTGTTCCCGTGGTCCGCTCTAACCTAGCTGGTACGTTTGTATATCCTTCGAGATTTCTTTTCTTGTGTATGCCTTTGTGTATTTTCCTAACTTGGTTTTATTTGTTAGGAGATCATGCCGATGGAGCTGAGTCCTCCCGTCCTGGCTCCGTTTATGTTCCCGAATGGACCATCCACCGAAGGTCTCGAGTGGACACTCCTGAGGAGTGTAGGGAATTGTTGACACATTTGGCCCCTCCTGCTGTTAGAGAGGAGATGAATGCTTATGACAATAGTACCGCCATGGAAAGGGCTTGGTTTAGTATTGCCCGAGGAGCCATGGCTCAGACTGATGCTCTCCTTCGGTTTGAAGCTCTTTATATCATTTTCGTTTCGTTTGATTGAGTGTACATACCAGTTTCGTTTGCTATTATTAATTCATAGGTTATAATGATTTTAATTTTTCCAATGTTTCTTAAAATGAGTCAATCAATTAGTTAATGAGGCAATTTGTTTCGTTTGACTGAGTGTAAATATTAGTTTCGTTTGCTATTATTAATTCGTTGGTTATAATGATTTTAATTTTTCCAATGTTTCTTAAAGTATGGATTTTCAACTTTTCTAGATTTTAATTTTTCTAGATTTCTAGTTTCAACATTTGGGTAAATCTTCTTTATAAGGAGTATAGATGTAGATATAGATATAGATATAGATTTACGATTCATTAATCACATTTCTAAAATACCCTTACTCAAATGTACACTTAATATACCACATGGCACAAAATGATAATGTATAAATCATCTTATCTTTTTTTCTTCTTCTTTAAAACACCACTAAATAAAATTTACAAATCATTAAGCGGGTCATAGAAATCAATCTTTTATATAGTTAGACTTTCAGACACATACAACCTCTTATGCGATCAAGCAACGTACCACTATCTCTCTCTCACACACACACCTTCAATACGCACGCCTTATAAGAACAACCCACACACACACACACCGTCTACACCGATGGCGCTAAAACCGGCTACTCTCCTATGATTAAATGTAATAATAATATACACGTCCAAAACACTAGCATAGTGGTGACAGCGTTTTCGTAGCGTCGTGCAAACCGTGATGCACGGGTTGTTATGCCATTTTTCTATGAACGTGCGACCTCCTACCTCACAGAAGTTATTCTCTAGATCGCTAGTATATCGACAGCTTAAAATTAGCATCAAGAGACATCACTCACATACAGCGCGCGCGCCGCGAGAGTAGTCACTTAACAACCCCTCTACCGCGCGCTAAGACGCTCACCTTCCTCTCTCACCTCTCCACTCTCATCAGACTCGTGAGCGAGCTCTCTCACTTACACATATTTTGAACCACAGTTGATTTTGCCACTCTAATGCGCGGTTTTGACACCACAAAATAAAAAAATTACGAACCGAGGAGCCAGAAACAAACCAAGAAACCCAAAGAGAGACAAAATACTTCACTTATTAATGCATCCGTAAAGGTTTTACAGTAGTTAGCCGCCCCAACGAAGTATTTCTGATCGAAAACCTATAATTCAAACAATGTTTAAAGAAATTAAGATAAACCCTAATACCACATTGGAACAGTAGTTCATAGATACAACACGCCACAACAAAAAACTGAGTCGTCCGATCATTGTAGTTCTAAAAGCAAGTTGGCCCTAATCGTTGTTCATTACCGAATAATACGCATAGTCCTTTACATGAAACATTCACGTTTATACATAACAAGATGAATTGAAACATCATATCATATATCTATCTGAACACAAACACACATTGATATATAACTATGATAGTATCTAAATCATATTGATCGATTGATCAATTCATTCTAAGTTTTAACTCCTTTAATAAAAAGGTCTACTTCACCTCATTTGTCTCGGAACAAACCAAAGTTAGGATTTCTCATAAAATGAACTGATTCTGATCAAACACTATTTGGAATGTCAAAAAAGAAATCATTCTTGTAACAAAACAACAATACCGTATTTTGTAATTTATGCTACATGTGCCTTACAGATTATTTTGGTTTTTCGGCTTATATTTCATAAGCCCTAATTTTCCGGCTTATCTTGAAACTTGGGGGCTTATATAAATTTATCATAATATGATTGACTTATATATATATATATAAGGCCATAAGTTTCAAACTATAATTATACAAATCTCTCTTTGGAAAGAAAAGAATAGCGTAGCGAAAATTTGGTTTTGATATAACTTAGCAAACTTAGACCAAACACACATGATTTAGTTATTCTGCCAACTAGTAAGTTATGTTAATCCATATTCGAATTTTGGGGTATTTTTGACTCCGCAACGTAATAAAAGTTCACCGCACCAATCGAGCTAATTGGAGAGGACTTTTTTTGCCAATTTTTCTTCGCTTTTTGGCAAAGTAAAAGTCTGAAACTTGATTTTTTTGTCATTTAACGGCTTTTATCGAGGACATACATGTCAATATAAGTTTCTGTTTTTTTAATATCTCCCCTTGAAACAAAGTAACGACCTTATCACGTAAACTTTATACTAATTTTGAATATCAATCATAGGTAGTTATACTCCACGAGATGAATGTGCTAATTGATGTAATTGATGATACCTTTGAATTGTCACTTATCAGTTTATATTCTTTGTGAAGGTAGGGAAATAATTATTTTGTAGATACAAATATTCAGTCTAATTTTAACAACAAATTCCGTTGCCTAAAACTATTGTAGTATTATTTTAGATATAATTAAATTGTCAACATCAACCACCATGATTTCAATGCCCGAAAATAGTATTCAAACATTTTAAACGATGTTTAAAGCGTTTTACAAAAGTAGCGCACCATGAGGCAATACAATAAATAAATACTTGAAGCATTATCAATTGGTTTGTACCATATATACATATTAGTGTAACGTTGGAGTGATGAGTGTTATTTTAATAATAGCATTAATAATATGTATGTAATTAGTGCATTACATATTTTTATACATACATTAAAACCTTTATACTTAAAACTATATAATTTTTGTTATCTTATAAAGATTGTACCATAAGCTTAATAGGTTGTATTACTTAAATTTTTGTGTGTATTAAATGAAGAGAGAAGGTCTAATTCTTTTTATATGTAGTATAGATAGTGGAAATCTCGAACCAAAATAAGAAGAGTCGACAATTTCCTTTTTAACTCCAAAATCTGTCAAATTTATAGTAACACATTAACTAACGATTATACCATTCCTTATTTAAACGTTTTGTTGACTTCGAAGGGTTTACCCATGTCTATATAAAATATTATTGCCCTACCCTATTTATAGTCACCTTTATCTAACGAAAACTAAGAAACAGTGCCGCATCAAAAGACAATATAAGGTTCGAGTGTTTACCAACATTTGTGTTCGGATACTCGTTTTGGTGCCACTACTCGTGATCATTTAACATCGTGAACTGTTTTCATTCGACTAGGAGGTAAGATTTCAAATCACGTCAGATTCTATTATTCTCATCGAAGTCTACTTCAGGTTTTATATAAACTATTCTCGGCTCGGAATATATATGTATGTCGTTGGTGTTCCCATAATTCTGTTTAAGTTACTAGTCGAACGAAAACGAGAAAATGGTTAATAATATAAGATCGACATTAAGAAACGAATCGGGTTTCGAATCTATAAGCGGTTTTTTTGAAATAAGGAGGTTGCATAATAAAGATCATAAGAGCTTGCATAACGAAAGAGAATTGTGTTAATAAAACGAATATGTCCCTTACTCTGTTTATTAACATAAACGCAATTTGCTCTGCTATTCACGTATCTATATTTCTCTCTTATTTGACGTATACGGCTAGTTCTTAATACTATAATTTACTATTTTTTTAAAATTCAGTCCCTGTATTTTACATATCTAATTACATTTGACCCTTTTATTTAAAAGCATACTAAACTAGTCCTAGCTATCTAGATTGTATTTTTAAGCTAATCTTTGAAATTCTTTTATAAAAATGAGACGCAACTCACTTGGTTACTCTTACTAAAATATGTAGTAGCATGTAAAACCTTATAACCAATGATGTGGAACTTGGTTTTTATAAAGAGCTTTAAAATTATAAATGTACCATAATACATTTGGGTCATTATAACGCATAGGACTAATATTGTTAATATGACGAAGCGACCAGAGATGTAACAATAGGGTATTATTATTAATTATTAGCTCCTTAATTTTTATAGATTATTAGAAGGAGTAGGTCGAGTTCTAGTGCGTGCATGGAAAATCTAGCTCCTGTACAAAAAGATTAAATGTTTGCAACTGCAAAATTGAAAATTTCAAGATAATCAATTTCAAAAGTAGAATCCTATACTCCATAGGATCAAATTGCAGAGTACTCATAATCAAAAACTCCTTCAATGTTTATCTTGAAATAATGCTTTTTCACAGTTTCACCAGCCCAACTTTCCATTTTATACTTATAAATTTAAATGACATAACACTTTTATGTAACTATTAAATGTAAAGTTAGTACTAATTGGTTTGAATAATAATAAGATAAAATTACAAAAATAACCCATTTTTTTGACCACCGTACTTTACCAAATTCAATTTTCATCAAAAAAATCCTAATACTTACATAATCCACAAGTTTTTTTCCAAGAAGTGTTGCGAAATTTTATAAAACGTGTAATGTTCGACTGGTGCGAAGTCTAACCTGCAATAAAAAACGCGCGTTTTTACCCTTGCAAAAGTCAAAACCTTATCGAAGAGTTTTATATGCTCCATTTTTTCTTCGGTTTTTGTGCTTAGTTTCAAAACAAGAAAGTTGTAAATATTTCTTTCGTCCCGCGTTTACTGGCCTATTTGGATCACAAAAAAGAGTTTGTATGAGAATGTTATGGTCAAAATACCATTCATAACTTGTGAAAACCGAAGGAAAAAGAGAACAATTTTCATCAATCCGAAAGGTTTAACCGTGCGCAGTCAACCTTAAGAATTTTATGAAAACTAGCAAGGTTTAACTTTTCGAGGTCAAAACATATGAATTTTTAAAAAAAATCTCCTGGTTTGACCTCACAAAGTCAAACTTTGCGAATTTATTATAAAATTCACAAACTTTCACAAAACTTGTGGATTTTGTGGGTATTTTGTAGGTGTGTTCAAAAAACCCAAGAAACCGACAAACTGAGCCGAACCGCTCATAACCCGAAACCGAAAAAACCCGCTTATCACGGTTCGTCTTCGGTTTTTATTTTTAGGTATCCGCGGTTAACCGATCCGAACCGTACATAATATATATGTATATTTTTAACCACATGGTTAAATAAATATACAAATTTGATTAAATTTAATGCACCTAAATTTGTTTGTAAACGTTTTTTTCTTCTAAAGTAAACATTACTAAGCATCTATGTGTGAAAATTGGTTAAGGTATCGTAACCTATAAACGTTGAATAATTATTTTTTTGTTAATTTGTTAGGTATGTTAATTTGAATGCAATAACGAAATAAGTTTAATATGACTTTAATTTATCCATTAAATGATCATTACTTGATGCGGGAGAATGATGCAATTATGCGTTCACCATATGTCATGTTTTGTGGTTTTCGTAGTATTGTAGAGTTTGTAGTTTAATTTATAATTATCTTATATTCCCACATCGCCCTAGAAGGAAAACATTAAGCACTCTTCTCCTAGAAAGGAGGTGCAAGGATTGGTGTAGGTAGGTTAATTATATTTGAAATTGGTAATAAAGCTTTTGCTTAATCAATTCATCTTTGCGTTTTGCTAAGAGTTATCTTAATAATCGTAATCGATCGAATCAACGGTTTGTAAAGAGTTTGCCTAATTATCGTTATTCTTTTGAATCAACGATAGTTGGAAGATTGTTTATGGTATTCGGGTGAATCAACAGATTCAATTTGTGATATCTCATTAGTTTCACTACATTCGTTAGAGTGAGGTTGGTATCTCTTCTTTTTTTTACTACGTCAATTCGTGTGTTCGTTTATTTGACTACATCATTACTTATACCTAGATCAACTTATTTTTCATGGAGTTAAACTCGATAAAACATCTAGAATGGTTAACCATGAACCGAACCGCGGGTAACCGCTCATTTCGGGTAACCGCAAGTCCGGTTACCCGCCTAGTACGGTTCGGTTACGGGTAGTAAAATAAATTACCCGCCCCGAGTCGGATAGTTCAAATTGTCCAACTAACCGAACCGAGCCGCCCCGTGAACTCCCCTAGTATTTTGATAAAAGTTGGTATTTTGGATTTATTATAAAAAATCCGCAAGGTTTAACCTTGCGAAGTCAGCCTTACGAATTTCGTGAAAACTAGCAAGGTCAAGCTTTACGAATTTTTTTTAAAAATGGCAAGGTTTGACCTCACAAAGTCAAACTTAGTGAATTTAATAAAAGAATTTGCAAACTCTCGCAAAACTTGCGCATTTATGTGGTATTTTTGGAATTTTTGATAAAAGTTAGGCATTTGGTTAAGTATGTTTGTTAAAACGGGTATTTTTGTCATTCCCTCAATTAATAATGTTTTGGCTTTTAATTTATTATGGAATTTTTTTGTCTTATATGGTTTTAGTAGATTTTGCAGCTGGTAATTTCTTGTAATTTACAAGTGAAGCTGAATTTCTTGTCGTTTATAGTCAAGAATGACACAAAAATGAACGGGTTAGAGAAACCCGTTTAACTTCTTTTAAAAGAGCTTATACGGGTTATATGGGTCTGGTATATGTTGTGGAAAAGAGGATGGTTTACTATTAGTTATAGGTTTGTTTAACGACACATAAAGAGTGATATAAGTTTGTACAATGTAGAATTTCATTAAATTTTGGATGATTTTTACTTGATTTTAGTGGTGGTTTGATGAGTCCTAAAACATCGGTTCTGGAATTATGTAGTGTTACAATGGTGCTTAGGGTGTAAAGATTTTGATATTGATGGTGTAAGATACGAAGGTGTTTTCGAATGTCCGACATATCATTCCCAATATATGTGTTACTGTTCTTTACTTGTTGTTGGTTCCTTTTTAGTGAAGCAAGCTGCGTTTTAGGGTTTGCGTACTGTCATTAGGGTTTGTATTGGATGAGTATTATATCAGTGTGCATTCAGATTTTTAAAAGTGAAATGCCTAAAAAGGTTACGGATGAATAATGGGGCTTTTTTTTGAAAAAATTTAATTCGGTTTCATGGTCTCTCAACAGATGGCAAAACGGAAAGATTCACCCTCGTCTGTTCTAACAAGGTTAGGCAGGAAAACATCAACAGGGATACAAGCCTCAACAAATCCTTTAAATACTCAAAAATCCCCTAGATTTCAAAAACAAATGGGGCCGGCCCCGTCTATTCCTATATCTATGTTGTTTTTCTTCTTATAAATAATATCATTTTCTGTTAAAAAGAAACCAGAGAAAAGTAACAAACACATGGGATCAACCCCTTTGAGGAGGTCTAAAAGTGGTAAGAACCCTGTTGATGTGCACGCATCAAACGTCAAGTCAACAGAGAAATCCGGGGACATATCAAAAGAGATTGCAGAAGAAGGAAGTCGAGATTCAAATGGTGGTAGTAAAAAAGAGAAGAGATACGATGCTGTTGAGTTTAAGGCTCGAAAATCCCCTAGTTTTTCAAAAAACAGATGGCCACAACACGACGAGTAACAAAAATGATAAGATTGGATCAACCCTTTGAGGAGGTCTAAAAATAGTAAGAACCACCCCGTTGATGTTCCCAGCTTCAAACGTAAAGTCAATAAGAAATCCTTGGTTACAGAATAAGGAAGTCGGAATTCAATGTGGTAATAAAAAACGGAAGAGGTACGATCTTGTGAGTTTTAAGTCTCGAAAATCTCCTAATTTTTTCAAAAACAGATGGGTCAACAACCCGGGTCTGCTGTAAAAAGAAACCAAAAAATGTGAGAAGATTGATTAACCCTCCTATTTTTTTTTTATATGAGGAGCTCTAAAAGAGTAGAACCCCTGGTAGGACAGGACAGGTGGTGGTTAATGATGAAATTTCTTTAAATGGGCCAGCACACTAACCAAAATCGTGGACGTTGATGGAGAGTTGAAAGGAAGATCCAAGATAGCAATGAGGTGGCCCCTGCGTTATTTGGAAATCCAATTGAAGTACAAAGTCATCATAAACCTATGCATGACATGTGTCCTATGGTTGTGCTAGATGGAGTAGTCAATTTAAGTGACTCTAGCAATTACATGGTGTCAGATTCACATACTTCTAAAAAGCACATGGCTAATGCAACGGTAATAAGTAAACCAATTGGAAAGGCTCCAGCAAAGCCGTATGCAACATGCCGAAATGATGTGAGAAGCTGACACAACGGTATTTAGTGAATCAATTGGAGATATCCCAGCAAAGCATGATGCTGACGCAACGGTGCTAAGTGAACCAATTGGAGATATTCCAGCTATTGAAGAAATTGCATCAGAACAGCAAGATGAAGTTGAAAATGTTGTATCAGGTGATGATGCAATGGTATCGAGTGAACGAATTGGAGATATTTCAGCAAAGCATGATGCTGACATTGATATGGCACCCAATGACTACTCTGCAAGATATTTCCACATGCTATCGAAGACCCGAATAAGAATGGTTCTAATGATATATCATTGCATGCAGACTCCGATCAGATGGGGATTCCAGCTGCAAATGATTTGACACCACATATCGAATATGCGGATGGGTCACATGCTGTTGAAGACCCGAATGGAACTCGTCCCAATCACGTGGCGCCAAACTGCAACCAAGAGAAGGCAGAGGACACAACCCCCTCAGTTCAGCAAGTTGCTTCTCTAGTTTTTGATCATTCAATGCTAGCAATTCCGATGGGTTATTTGCACAGTTAAAATCTTTAATCTTGGGTCTTTCATTCAGTCTTTTGAATTAAACTTTGATCGTTGTTATTTTTATTTGGTCTGGCCGTTTGAAGAAATTCACAATGATTCTCATCTACTTCAACAACCTAGAGAGGATAGGATTCAAGATCAAAAAGGGCAAGCTGATCATACTCCAATGGTTGAAATCGAAGATGATAATATGCAAAATGAAGAAGCCATACAAGTTGATCAGATCATTCCAGAAGAGTCGTCACTCAATCCTGACAATGAACCATCTTCAGTCATGTCTGCTAATCCAACAATTACTGAAAACCAAGCTGTTATGCTTCCAACTAGAGGTGGCAAATCTTGCCCATATGTTAACTCATGGGCCTAATGGACCCTTTTTTTTTAAGTTATGGGCGTAATGGACCCTTTTTCTTTTAAGTTATGGGCGCAATGGACCTTTTTTCTTTTAAGTTATGGGCTATTTTTGCCCATCAATAATAATTGATGGGCTAGTATGGGCATATGCCCAACTTTATATGGGATTTTTGAATTACACGTTTTCGTCAGTTTTTTTACGTTTTCGTCCGTTTTTTTTACGATTTAGTCCGTTATTTTACGATTTCATCCGTTTTTTTACGTTTTCGCCCGTTTTTTTACGATTGCGTCCTTTTTTTTACGTTTTCGTCCAGTTTTTTACGTTTTCGTCCGTTTTTTACGATTCCGTCTGTTTTTTTACGTTTTCGTCCGTTTTTTTACGTTTTCGTCCGTTTTTTTACGTTTTCGTCCGATTTCGTCTGTATATTTACGTTTTCGTCCAGTTTTTTACGTTTTTGTCCGTTTTTTACGTTTTTGTCCGTTTTTTACGATTCCGTCTGTTTTTCTACGTTTACGTCTGTTTTTTACGTTTTCG
Source organism: Tanacetum coccineum (assembly GCA_026074375.1). Lineage (NCBI taxonomy): Eukaryota > Viridiplantae > Streptophyta > Magnoliopsida > Asterales > Asteraceae > Tanacetum > Tanacetum coccineum. The sequence goes on along the minus strand of BQNB010006604.1, from coordinate 17,128 downwards.
CCCGCTTTCTTACGATTTCGTCCGTTTTTTACGATTTCGTCCGTTATTTTACGATTTCGTCCGTTTTTTTCAATTTCGTCCGTTCTTTTACGATTTCGTCCGTTTTTTTACGATTTCGTCCGTTTTTTACGTATAGTCTAGTTTTTTTACGTTTTCGTGCGTTTTTTACGTTTTCGTCTGTTTTTTTACCTTTCCGTCCGTTATTTTACGTTTTCGTACGTCTTTTTACGTTTTCGTCCGGTTACGTCCGTTTTTTTACGTTTTCGTCTATTTTTTTACATTTTCGTACGTTATTGTCCTTTTTACGTAAAACGGACGAAAACGAATAAAGAAAACGAAAACGTAAAATCGCGGACGAGAAAGTAAAATAACGGCCGAAATCGTAAAAGAATCGACTAAATCGTAAAAAGACGGACAAAATCGTAAGAAAGGGCAAAATCGTAAAAATGAGACGAAATCGTAAAAAACGGACGAAATCGTAAAAAAAAAAAAAAAAAAAAAAAAAAAAAAAAAATAAAAAAAAAATAAAAAAAAAAAAAAAAAAAAAAAAAAAAAAAAAAAAAAAAAAAAAATGGGGGGGGAGTAAAGTAAAAAAGTAAAAATAAAAAAAAAAAAGCGGGGGGGTCAAACAAAAAAATAAAAAAAAAAAAAAAAAAAAAAAAAAAAAAAACAAAAAAAATAAAAAAAAAAAAAGTAAATATAAAAAAAAAAAAAAAAAGTAAAAATATAAAAGGGTAAACAAAAAATAAGGTATAAATAAAATAAAAAAAAAAAAAAAAATAAAAAAAATAAAAAGGTGTATAAAGGTAAAAATAATAAAAAAAACAAAAAATGGGGAGAAAATGGGGTGGAAAAGGAGGGGGGGGGGGAAAAAATGATTCAAATCCTATCATGACTGGTGTGAGTTTTCTTTTACTCGATTTTTCTCGGCAGTTATAATCAAAGTGCGTAGCCTTTTTTCCTTTGTTTTTTCTATCATGTTATCGTCTTCATTCAGATACAAAGCATAATTATTGACTTGAAGGAAATAGCGGAAGCTATTGCTGAAATAAGGTTGAAGTATCATAATAAGCGTCAAGAAGCGAATGCAACTTTTAACTCACGGAAGAAGGAAGTTGAGAGCAATATGTACACACTTTTAATAAACCAAGTACTGGCAGCAACTTTCAGACAGAAGTGCCAAGATGTTTCTCGTGGCTGTGTAGCACTACAACAAGGTGTGCTTTTCTGAAATATCTTGCTATTCTTTTGTGTCTTTCCTAGTAATGTATATATAGTTATCACTGTTTAATCTAAAAAAGTACTCCAGTTTTTAAGATATTAACAATGGTTGTGGAACTTAATAAGTCAACATGCTAAGTACTATTATTATCTGACAAAGTTGATATTACAGAGGATTGAGATGCTCAAAATGGTAATGTGCAAAAGTCATTACAAATAGAGTATAGTTTTTGCAATTGTCAAAATGGTTTTGTTATCTATCCATATGTGCACTCAACGTATAGGGCTTGAATATTCTTAATTTATCTGTGACATTTTCAAGCTCATTTCAATTGGATTTCTGTTTTAGTCTTATTATAAACTATTCGAGTTTTCCATAACATAACAAAATTTACCCTTCCTTGCAGCATGTCAAGCTGAATCAATGCAGCAAGTGCATAGGTTTTCTCCATCGACTTGTTTACTTGGCCAGTTTCCAGGAACCCAGCAGACACCACCATCTCTGCCACCACTAATACGAGCAACAACAGGAGCAACACCACCACAGCAAAAACAGCCCCCCTGTCAAATTATTCACCAACCCTCGGCCCTTTTCTTGACCCCACTAACCAGACACCCACATACTACTAACCTGAGACCCGCCAACACTACACCAATTAGACCACCACCTAACACAGAAACCTGTGGTCAATCACCACAAAGCCGACCTTTGGTAAGCAGTGTAACTCGCAGTACGGCCCCACACATGCGACCTTTGGTCAGCCGTGAATTCCAGACCCCGGGCCCACATATGCGACCATTCGCTAGCAGTGGCATCCGTTCCTCGACCTCACCTATGAGACCATCTAACCCTGCATCTTCATCTGGACCTCCGGGTTTTGGAACTTACCATAGGACATTGCCAGTTCAGCATGTAACAAGTAGTGTCCCACTAACCTCGCCCTCAAATTCCCAACCACTAAATTCAACATCATCTGTACAACCACTGCCACCACTACCTTGGAAACGTTTCCCAGTGCCACAACCACGATCAGAGTCACCACATGCCTCTGTTGCCACATCTGCCCACTCATCACTACTACGGGGTCCATCTGTGCCCCAAATTGGAGGTCCACAGGATAAGTTGAATGATAACGTTAAGACGCTGACCAATGCTGCTCGTGCGCTTAACATTCTGAAGACACCTGAATTCCCGGGAGGGGGTAATGGTGCATAACCTCCTTTTGCTCATGAGCTGGTTTATTTGTCAGATAATGACTAACTTAGTAATGATCAACTAATCACTAGATTAGTATATTAGAAAGGGTTTTGTGTAACAAGTGACTTTTGGGCACCGGTTAAACAACATTAATTAAACACAAACTTTTCTTTTAAATTACTAATTGCATTTGATACATATTAATTAAACACGTGAATTACTATAACTAAATCTATTTTTTTGGTCAATAAACTCGAAGTTTTCATATATAATAAGGTTAAACCTTGCATTGAGGGTTAGTTTTATTTACAAAACTCTCCACAATTTGCATATCAGTTTGTCTAGTTTGGCCTATATTAGCCGTCCACCCGTTTTGACCCCAAGAATACCTAAATTCACGTATAGTCAAGCTAGTGACTTGTATAATAACAAACACTTATCTGAGGCAACCCGTTTCTCAGTATCTTTTTCTTTTGTTTTGTTCTCTAAAAAAAAGTTGAAGATCTAAAAAAATATATAAACTCATCGTATTCTTAGATTTGCCCCTCTATTACATTATAACATGACACTTCTTCTGAGTTTTAGAACTTATTAGACATTATAACATTTTTTGGACGTAATATTTAGACTTGAAAACGACACATTATCATAGGCTTTTATCTCTTAAATGTAATGTAAATCTTAGAAAGATTGGACACTCGGACTCAAAGTATTATTATGTTCAAATTTTGTTCCGTGGTCACCCATTTCACCTTCTTCCTTATTCTACCACTCTGATTATTTTCTTATCTTATAGTGCAAGATGTAGCTGGTTTCTATGAATGTTACACGCATCAGGCGCCGGCACATCAACACGTACTCTATAGCACTCTTATACTCACATAAACACCTCCCTAGATATAATTTTTATAGGTGTGAGTGAGTCCCAATTTTTTTTTCTTTTCATTTTCTTTTAAACAATCACATCTCTTTAAAATAAAAATAGAATTACACTACATAAAATAAATATGACATTTCGTTTAAAATAAAAGTACAATAAATAAAGACACTACATTTTCTCGTTCGTTCTTGATATCGTTGCCAAAGATGATCCACGAGATCATGTCAAATGTCGTTATGCACATGTTTGGCACATAGTTCCTTTTGTTTCGTTATGTGTGTGTCGCATCTCTCGATTCATGTACGTTGCATATTAGCTAAGCGATTAACACATATAGTTAAATTCCCCTATATGGAAATTTTAATCTTTTAGTATCAAATGGGGAGAAAATTGAGTGTTTAAGGTTGTTTGTAAGGTATTATATAAGAAAGTATATTAACTATGGAGAAAATAGAATGTTATGGCTATTTGTATGATAAAAGTGGGTATTTATTAGATTAAAAGGTTTTTGTGTTGTTGTTGTTGAATTCTACCTGTTGCATAACTTCAAATTCAAAAAAACCGAAAATATAAGCGTTGGTGTGATGGCGATGGAAACCATAACGACCCTACGGCACACCATGCGATGCAGCATAACAGCCCCTTAGGTGTCGTGTTTGGGCTACAACAAGCCATCGGTGCCCTGCAACGTGCTCTTTTAGTGCTAACGCTACTTGGTCAAAGAAAAGAGGAATTGTTGTTTTGGTTACTCTTTGGACATATGGTTCACTATAAAGACCACTGTTGAAGTATATTTTCGTGAGTATGATTAAGCTTTAGTCCTTCTGAGGCTGTGGATGCTCTCGTGGATCTTCGCTGAAAAGAGATATGCGATTAATAAAGAGATATGCAAGGTAGGAGGGATTAAGTAGCAGAGTGTGTGAACTTAACTTTTCAAAGACTGTGTCTATTTATACTACTCAACCATTGCCCCATGACACGAGTATTGTAGAGACGAGGTTGTCGTCTAGGGTCAGCAAGAGAATCATTGACGAGCATTAGGCTTGGTTTTCTTCGCTCGTGTTGTCGTGATGTGTGAGTACGAGTCGTTGTGGGTCACCCACTATTGCTTTCGTACTAATTAGTATAACTGTTGTTAGTGATATTTGTTGAGCTCTGATGTTAATACTCCTGGAAGAGCACTCTTCTAGCTTCTGGAGGACCATTCCAGCATCGAACCCAAACGTTATTATCCCATAATGATGACCATTAATTGTTATTAGCTCACCCAGATTAGCCAGAGGAGACTATACCTCGTCATGTCCCCTCAGTCTAGTATTAATGCCTTGCAAAAGGTATTATTGTTAGACTTGTGTTTTGTTAATCCTATCAAAGGTGTTCTTTCAGACTCTTGAACATCCAAATAAGGACAACAGTAATTATGAGTTGTAAAAATCATCATTTTTGTTTGTTGCTTTTGTATCGGATAGGTTAGGAAGAAATTTGAATTGGTTGAGATGCAACTAGAGGTGATGTGGCCTATTTTTAGCCGTGAGATGGGCTCGTCAGGCCCACATCATCAACCATCATGTCGATTCGAATTCATTTACACCGTATAAATAGTACATCCCCTTCTCCATTTTATCTTACCTTACTTCGCCTAAAAACACACACAACTCCACCGGTGCATACGTGAGGCGCCATTTTTACTGTGCGTTTCTTGGTTTCATCTTAGGTACCGAACCTTTACCTCTTTCTTTTTTCTTTTATATATGATGGCTAAAAAGGATATCAATGTATTCACCTCTAGGCTTAAACAATCCAAACTAGATTCAATTATAGAAAAGTATAGGATTCCTCGAGAACTTCATCCCCGTCTGCCACCTCCGAATGACTGAATGATAGATCTTCTGAGAAACGTCATAGGCATTTACCATAAGATATTTGTCTTTTCTGGTACCCAAGGCCTAAATAAGGTTACTATGTTTGAGGTTTTGTGCCAGTCTCTTGATATAGAGCCCATGATGATCTAGTTTTAAGTCTTCCAGACCCTCTCGGAGCAAGGGCATTGGTTTTCCTTTGCTAAGAGACGGGCATCGGTAGATGCTTGTATGGACGATAATAGATCTAGGTTGAAAGGGTAGAACAATGTGTTTTTCTATATCAATCATAGGGCGATACCCCAGTATATGCCATGGAGGCATCCAGGCTTTGTTAACTCATGATACCTGAAATTTAAATGTTGCTTCCTTTAGAGAAAGGAGTATGGTGGCGGTGGTGGCTCGCCACAGCTGATGTGGCTTCGCCACAGCCTTCGCCACTACACCAACACCGCTCGCCATAGCCCAAAACAAACCAATTCGCCATAGTCACGACGTGGAAAAAGACAAATGAAAACATATGTAACCGTTGCAAAAAAAAAACACAACAGCTACTTTTTTTAATTTTCATGGTATAAAACAATAATGCGTAAATCATGTTATCATTTTTTCTCCTCTTTAAAACACCATTAAATGAAACTAGATGAATACCCGTGCATGCACGGAAAATCTCTTACGGCCGATAATTAACGATATGCAATATTGATAATGTTGTGGCTTTGTACTTAAATGCGATAAATTCTTAACATAAATGAAATTGCAAACACTTGTAAAATGCAAGAAAATCTTAACTTGTTTCAAACAAGACATTCAGTTAAATTGAAAATGAAACATTACATCATTATGAGATAAAATCTAACAGCACACGTTATCCGTCGTGTAAAACTTCTTGGTACACGACATTTTAGGTGTAGACTCCTCCTTGATCAAACTCTTTTTCTGGTCTGGATATCAAACATAATGTTTTGAAACCCAGTTCTACCATGGTTCAATCGGTTCTGGTCGAAAAACAGGTCAAATTAAACCTTTTTTATATTTTTAAAACTCGTTTTCCGATAGCGACCTCGTATACCCGCGCACAGCGGCGGAAATACATGACAGCGACCTCGTTTTCGGTAGTGATTCCTGGTGGCAGCTTCTAAGTGTTTATGTTTCTGCATATTTTTTCATGCAATTGTGATCCCTATTTATAGGGGATTTACCAAATCATAGTCAATGAAAATTATGAGAGATTAATGGGCCCACCAATGAGTCAATCAATTAATTAATGAGGCAATCAGTTTCGTTTGACTGAGTATACATATCAGTTTCGTTTGCTATTATTAATTCGTAGGTTATAATGATTTTAATTTTTCCATTGTTTCTTAAAATGAGTCAATCAATTAATTAATGAGGCAATCAGTTTCGTTTGACTGAGTGTACATATCAGTTTCGTTTGCTATTATTAATTCGTAGGTTATAATGATTTTAATTTTTCTAATGTTTCTTAAAATGAGTCAATCAATTAATTAATGAGGCAATCAGTTTCGTTTGACTGAGTGTACATATCAGTTTCGTTTGCTATTATTAATTCATAGGTTATAATGATTTTAATTTTTCCAATGTTTCTTAAAATGAGTCAATCAATTAGTTAATGAGGCAATCAGTTTCGTTTGACTGAGTGTACATATCAGTTTCGTTTGCTATTATTAATTCGTAGGTTATAATGATTTTAATTTTTCCAATGTTTCTTAAAATAAGGATTTTCAACTTTTCTAGATTTCAACTTTTCTAGATTTCAATTTTTCTAGATTTCTAGTTTCAACATTTGGGTAAATCTTCTTTATAAGGAGTATAGATATAGATATAGATTTACAATTCATTAATCACATTTTTAAAATACCCTTACTCAAATGTACACTTAATATACCACATGACACAAAATGATAATGTATAAATCATCTTATCTTTTTTTCTTCTTCTTTAAAACACCACTAAATAAAATTTACAAATCATTAAGCGGGTCATAGAAATCAATCTTTTATATAGTTAGACTTTCAGACATCACCTTTTTCGATCATGCAACGGACCACTATTTACGACCACAACCTAGCAATATAGACACCACACCACCAGATGGCGCTAAAACCGCTACTCTCTATGTTTAAATGTTATATAATATTACACGTCCAAAACAACTAGCAATAGTGGTGACCAGCGTTTTCGTAGCGTCGTTGCACCGTGATGCACGGGTTGTCTGCCATTTTTTATGAAATAGTGTGCGGTAAAGTTATTCCTTAAAGTTATCGACATGCGTAAAATTAGCATCGTGAGAAACATATAATCGCTTAACAAAAATTTTGATTACAAGTTCCGTTTTTGTTCAGTTTGAACCGATTTTAGTTGATTTTGTTTGGTTTTGATTTAGAAAACAAAATATTACGAACCGAGGAGCCTGAAACAAACCAAGAAACCCGAACAGAGACAAAATACTTTACTTATTAATGCATCGTAAGTTTAAGTAGTTGCGCCCAACGTAAGTATTTCAGATCGAAAACCTATATTTCAAACAATTTTAAAGAAATCAGATAAACCCTAATACCACATTGACCATTAGTTCATTATATACAACGCGCTACAACAAAAAACTTGAGTCGTCCGATCAATTGTAGTTCTGAATGCAAGTTGGCCTAATTCTTTGTTCATTTACCGGAATAATACGCATAGTCCTTTACATGAAACATTCAAGTTTATACATAACAAGATGAATTGAAACATCATATCATATATCTATCTGAACACAAACACACATTGATATATAACTATGATAGTATCTAAATCATATTGATCGATTGATCAATTCATTCTAAGTTTTAACTCCTTTAATAAAAAGGTCTACTTCACCTCATTTGTCTCGGAACAAACCAAAGTTAGGATTTCTCATAAAATGAACTGATTCTGATCAAACACTATTTGGAATGTCAAAAAAGAAATCATTCTTGTAACAGAAACAATCAATACCGTGTTTGTTAAATTTAAGCTTATATGTGGCTTACTAGCTTATTTGTTTTTCGGCTTATATTTCATAAGCCCTAATTTTCCGGCTTATCTTGAAACTTGTGGGCTTATATAAATTTATCATAATACGATATATATATATATATATATATATATATATATATATAATAAAGAAATAAAATATATAATATAATAATATAAATGATATATATTATAGTTGAGGTTCAATACAGAACCACTTTTTTTTACAAACACTACAGAACTATTATACAACCATTAAACTATATATAACAATGGATAAGATGAAGTTGTGCCTTAATGTAAATATTTGTAAATAGAAGGAATGGTCAAGTAAACTTTTTATATGTGATCAAGGCATTTACGGAATCAAATAATATTATATAGCATAAAAATAATAAAACTGTCTTTTTATTTTACGATATCAGTTACTAGTAATTCACACTATTTCAGTTTCTTCTCTCATCACAAACCCTAGTGTCATCTTTGCAGCCAAGCCACCACTAAAAAATCTCTAACAAGCACACAATTTATTAAATCTAATCCATCTTGCTTTGTCACTAAAATATATTAGGCTCTTTATCCTTATCAATTTAGCATCATAAACAAATGATCTAAACCTAATCCCATAATCAAACTCAGATCCAGAAACGTTGCGATGAAAAAGAACCAGGGCGGTTGTGTCGAAGGCTGTGTGATGAAAGAGAACCAAAGAGGTTGTGACTAGAGGAGGAGGACATCGCCGACGGTGGTTGGAGAATGATGGAGACGACTGCCCCGACTGAGACGACGGCGCAATGAGTTTAGGATGAAAAAAGTCGGTATTTTATTTTTTGTGTTTGAGAATTTTTTTGATTAAAATGATTTTGATTCATGGCTCTATGGTTTAGAACATATATGTTTATGGTTGTGATCTGGATCCGAATGTGAGTTCTACTGTTTGATCTTTTATAAGGTGTATTATTTGTTTCTGTTTAGCGAATTATTGATTAATACATATTTTTGTATAGTATATCTTACAGACTGAGTAGGAAGCAAATTGGAAAAAATATGAACATAATTATGTGCAAGAATGCTTGACTGATCTTTTCAGTGTTATTTCTGTTTGTGGATCATTATAAAGATATAATGTTTAGTTCTAGAAAATTAATAATGGATGATTTTGTTCATATTTGGTGTTAAATAATTATATGGAATCCTCGTCTCATTTCTAAACCGAAAGGTACGTGTCATACTAAATAGTTTTTGGTTAAATGAGATCTTAAAGTTTTCATATAGACCGATGTGAGTTCGACATATATGCGCTATCATATAGACTGATGTGAGATCATAAATCTATGTTGCACGTATTTGTTATTATTTTTCTTTCGCAAGTAACTTCTTTTGATCTATGCACCATATATTTTGGCATTTTTTATGCAAGTGCTAAGCTGGGACTTTGTGTGTAGGTTGGGGACTTTAATTTATGAACACATGAGAGGTGCAAAGGAAAATGAGTTGGAATACGTATTGCAATTCATACAACGACATTAATGGATGCAGAGACATGGCGTGCACAAATGTTCTTGAACCGGTGCGTATATGTTTTCGAAACCATTCATATATGTTTTCGAACCGGTGCATATATGTTTTCGAAACTATTTATATATGTTATCGAACCAGTGCATATATGTTTTTGAAACCATTCATATATGTTCTCTAAGCGTGCACACGTGTTTTTGAATCTCTTACAATTTATATATAACAATATACATTTACTAATCAAAATTACATCTGTTTCATCATCTACTAATATGCACCTGGTTTTTCTGAAAAAAGCAAAATTTCATCTGTTTCATCATCTTACTAATCAAAATCAGATGGAGTTGAAGAAATTGGGTTCTGTTGATGAGGTCATTTCTGTAGATTCCAATGAGAATGTGAGTCAAAATGATGAAAACAATGGGTATGTTTTTTGAATTTTAAGGTTAGATGATGTGTTAATACTTGCCGAATAATGTTAATTAATTAGATTACTTGATTTTTTTACTTTTAACTGATTACTAGCAAAAAAACAAGAAAAATACATGTCAGAATAGAATATTGTCATCTTTGTAGACCAACTATTGAGAACTGTTTGAATTATCTTCACTAATTTTAGACTTTTTTCTAGTGTTATGATTGTTAGACTATAATATGTTATTTCGTTAACAATGGTTTTTGAAATGCATTATACAGTAGATGTTCAAAGCAAAAAAGCAAAAACTCTTTTTTGTTCTATATAATGTTTAATTTCTTGTTAAACAGGTCGAAATCTACGGTCACAGATAATGAACATGATGAAGACACAAATCATAGCGTCGATAACTTGATGGCATTAGTTATAGTTGAAGAGAAAACGGTCACAACACCAAGGAATGATGACAATTGTGACGACTCCATGGCACTAGTTGTGGTCGATTCTATCGTAAAAGAAAAGAAACAAGAAGTACCAATTACTAATCGAACCCGTGCATATATGTTCTTGAACCCGTGCATATATGTTCTTGCAAGGGTACTCATATGTTCTAATGAATTTGAGAGAGAAAGTGAAACGTGCACATATGTTTTTCGAAAATGTTTTTGAACAACATGGATATAATTAGATTTATATTTCTAATGTATTTCATATGATATCAAATTTTGTTTATGTATTTATATTTTTTGTTTGTTATTTGTATTTGAAATGTATTTCATTTGATATCAATTTTTGTCTATATTTTGTGTTATAAATTTTGAAGATTAAAGAATGTGCACAAGAAACATATGTGTAATTACCATATAAAGTTAAAAATGTACACTAGAAACACAGAATTTACAATATTAAAAAAACATATATGCACTCATTTTTTTTCTTTTGAAAACAGTATATACTAAAAATATATATAAAATAAAATAAAAAATCATCCTTCCACGCTATTACACAATGAGTATGTTTTACTCACCTGAGGGGGAGAGCTCGTGTGTTTATGCAGAGCTATGAAGCATGAACACAGTAAAGAATGGATTGATGCCATGCTAGATGAGAGAAATCCTTGTATGAGAACAAGACCTTTGAGTTGACGAAAGTTGCCTAAGGGCAAGGAGCTTATAGATAAACAAATGGGTTTACAAATTAAAGATGAGAGTATACTCCTAGTCCGAGGATAAAGGCCAGGATTGGTGGTAAAGGTTTTCAGTTCAGAATAAAGTTTTGATTTTGATGAGATTTTCTCTCCAATCGTGAAATGGGATCTAATTCGAGTTGTTTATTGGTTTGGCGGCTTGCCTCGGTATTTGAGGTGGAGCAAATGGATGTCAAGATCAGCTTTCTTCATGTGATCTGGATAAAGAAATCTATATGGAACATCCTGAAGGGTTTCTGGTTCAAGGAAGAAAGACTACATGTGTAGGACTTCAGAAGATGTTTGATGGGTTGAAGCAAGCACCGAGTAGTGGTACATGAAGTTTGAGTCGGTTATAGGGAAGCAAAGGCTTCCGAAAAGACTTTTTATGCTCATTGTGTTTCTTTCAGAGGTTTGGGGATGATGACTTCATCAGCTTATGTATATGTTTGATGATATGTGATTGTTGGCAAGAACATGGAAGAATTGCCTAATTGAAGTAAGATTTAAGCAAATCCTTTGCTATGAAAGACTTGGGGCCAGTAAAACAAATCCTTGGCATTCGGATTTTCCGTGATAGAGGTGCCAAGAAGTTGCATATATCATAAGAGCAATACATTGAGAAGGTATGCGCAGGTTCAATATGGATAACAGCTAAGTGGTTAGATCCCCTCTAACTCCCAACTTAAGCTTACTGTTAGGATTGGCCTTCTTCTAAGAAGAATATTGAAAAAGATGGCTAGAGTTCCATATGCCTCAGCGGTGGTAGATTGATGTATGCTTTGGTGTGTCAAGGCGGATTTAGTATGCGGTTGGTGTTGTCAGTCGGTTCTGTCAAATCCTGGTAAAAAGCTTGTGGAGCTGTTTAAATGTATATTTCGATATTGCGAGGTACTTCCAAATTGGAGTATCACATTTGGAAATGGGTAAACCATGGTTGTTGGTTAATCAGACTCCCAGATTTGTGGAACTTAAGGACACAACATGAAGTTACTTCTAGTTATTTGATAACTTTGCAGGGCGGACGCTGTTTCATGGCAATCTAAGATAGTAAAGTGTGTGGCCTTTGTCTACAATCAGAGGCATGAGTTTGTGCAGCAAATGGAAGCGTGCAACATACTATTGTGGTTTGAAAGGTTTTTGCAAGAACTTTGTTTCAAGCAACAACGTTATGCGGTTCTTTATGAAAATCAAATACTATCACCTTGCTAGAATTCGATGTTTCATAAAAGAAACAAAACATATTGGATATCGGTATCATTGGATTAGAGGATGCCATTGAAAGATGGTATGTTTGATATCTTAATAAAAGTCATAAGGATGTTAATGCTTCTGAGATGTTGACGAAGGCTAGTAGCAAAAGAATAGTTAAAGATTGTGCTCGTTCGGCCCGGGATGGCAAATATCCTCATAGACAGAAATGGGGTGATTTGTTGGGTTTTTCTTAGTCCATGGATTAAGAGCCCAACACATTGGGGCCCAATCTTGGGTCCAATAGTCCTTAGTATAGGCATCCTTATGCTCATTATAAAGTGTGAAAAATAAGAGAGAAGAGAGTAAGAAAAGAAAAAAAAGAAGAAGATTTTTGGAGTTCTTATCACCCAAAACCCAGCAGCAGTGTTTCATCAATCCCCGGAGTTTGCATCGTCGGATCGTCACAATTTTTGGACTGAAGCTTCCTTGCATGTAAAGGAAGGTTATGACCGTTGGGATCTTGATTTTGAGGCCTGGAAGTTCTGCTTCTTACCCGGGCAGATTGCAAGTTGTTTTGGTGATATTCTTCCTTTCTTGTTCTTTGTTTGTTGCATAATTTCTTGATATGATTCGAAGATTTATGATGATTGTTGTATGACCTCTAGTGGTATCTAGAGAAGACGTTGTGTACCTCTTTTGCTTGATATTGATTTTGCGGCCACTAGTGGCCCGTGGTTTGTTACCCTACTTTGGGGTAGTTTCCAAGCTAAAAGCTTGGTGTTCTTGGTGTGCTGTTTGATTATCTTTAATACTGCTGATTTAGGTTGATTTGATATGTTTTGTGGGCTGGTTTGAGCTGCTTTTAGTTTGCTTATTTGTTTACTTCCTCTAGGTTCATACGGGTTCTGGAGTATGTGTTGTCAAACGAAGGTTGTGCTTCGTATTGTGGTTTTACCGTTGTGACCCATTGCACTTTACCCGTCAATTTTCTATGGCAGCTCAAAGACACAGTACCCGTTTTCATGAAGTGATCGTCTTCTTATTCTTGGACTTTTTCTAGAGCAATTTAAAAAAAAAAACCTAAAGTGCCATTTTTTGAGTTCAATTCTTAATCAAAAAATAAGCCCGGTGCATCGCACGGGTCTGAATGACTCGTAAGGAGTATAGATTATAAATTCAAGAGGAAATCAAAGTGGGGAAGAAGACAAGGGTACTTTTGTCATTTCACATGTTTTTCAGTCAATCTAACGGTGAGAATTGACGAGCGTTACATATAGTGACACGGAATGCAAGTATTAGTGTTTTGAGGGAAACACTTTGCAAGATATCTTAATGGGGACAATACTTGCAATTTTGACAAGCACAAAAACATTTTTTGCACTTTACCCTAAATAACTAAACATATAAAGTTTTCCGTATGTTTATGTATTAAATTGTGCAATATAGTTGGCATACACTGTATGTTTGGCGAAATGGGTTGGGGCTTTTGTTGGGACTGGGGCTTTTGCTGGGACTGAAATTAAAATTTGTACTTTTATAAACTTGTTTGGCAAATGGGTTGAGTGTGGGGCTTATTATTGCAAAATTACTAAAAATGACATAATTAAATGAGTTTTTGTTATATGTTAGATATTTTTATGAGTAAATAAGTAATTTATAGTTCAAAAGCCCCGGTCTTAATTTTTTAGCCCCTATTATGGGGCTGGGGTTTATAGAGACTTATGACTTATAAGCCTCTTCATAAGCCCGCGTGACAAACGAGAATTATTTTATAAGCCGGCTTATTTTGAAAGCCCAAGCCCCAATAAGCCCCGGAAAGCCCTTTGCCAAACACACCCAACCAAATAAAAGACGAATAGAAGACTCTAGAAGAAAAAAGATCACGCAATTAGGTCAAAGTTTATACAAGGGCACCCAAAAGCAAGATACGCTAATTGTTCTGAGCAGAATTTAAAGGTAAAAAATTGATTTCTATTCTTTAAGTTGCATGTTTACTTGCTGTGATTTGAGCATAAACGTAGTTTATACTTTATATACATGATTGCAGTGATGCCCAATACTTGCATGTCTAGTTATGATGTGATTGGTTTATTCGAAAAACTGAGTTGCTGAGAATTTGGAAAAAGAAAATATATAATACATGTGTCAGATGATTTATGAACGAACTAAGCATCTATTTACACATATATTTTAGGTTAATATCCGTCCTGTAATATGATAGCTAGGTAGTTAATATCTGAGTCGATTGAGATAGGGTTGGTTCTAGAGAAAAAAACTAGTTGCATGGTTTAAACTCTTTGAAGTATGCATGCCTCAGTGTTTATGATTTCACAATTTTGCTTCGGATTATATAAGCTATCTGGATCTAAATAATCCAATCTGTCACGCGCGTTAAATCCATGGGAAAGTTATATGCGACATATATAATCCGAGACTTTAGACACTGTAAGATGGATAGAGTATCCCACGCCACCCATCTTTATTGTGCCATCCAACCTCCTAAGTCTCTGCCGTGTAGTATCCGTACACGCCCTAATATCTTCTCGTGCAAGAGCGCATCTCTCACTCGGCAGCGGGAATCCTTTACTCTTCACTAAAAACAGGCTTTGAGAATCTACGAAAAAACGTCGTTTTATTTGAATCTTGTGTTTTCTATTTTGGAGAAGAGAATGGGGTACGGTATTTAGGGTTCTTAAAGGAAACAAGAAAAAATCACAATATGTTCTTTAATGTTATCTAATAAGATAGGAAATCGATATATTTTGTATTCTGGGACAAATTTTTGGTTAGAAAACAAATTGAAAACTCGGTATTTTTAGTTTTTCTTCATTATACCATTATACAATTGTCCTGTAGTCTTCAATGTCGTTTCAGTGTTGGTTTATAACAAAAAAAGAGACAAGTCATAATAAATACACCAAATGCTAAAAGATTCAGATTTATTTGTTAGTGTAGGGCTGTTGGATTTAAATCATCTCAGGTAACTAGTTTAAGCCACGGGGAGTACGCAAGGAATTTGGACCTCTTTAAGTCAATAGCATATGGTTTAACACAAACTTTTAAAGGTAATAATAGAAACGCGTACCTTTTGATAATTATGATCAAGAAAACGAAACAAGCAATTAAAATAATTATCTCTATGGTTGCTCACACAGTCACGTCAACCAAACACGTTAAGTTGTCTAGACTTAACTTCACGTCACTAACACCTTGTGTTACTTTTTCTTAGGCTGTTATTAATCTCCACCTTCATTCTATCTTAATGCAATTAATGTAAACAATCATCAAACAAACCCTTGCTTTGTTTTACCGAAAATCCCAAACCTTAATAAGGATTTCCCCTAATTCGATATAAACCGAAATCCAAGAAACCAAAGTCGTGCTTGTTTACCCTTGTTGTCAACCTTGAGAACAATTAAACCAATACTCCTAAAACCTGCTGTGATATACTAGTATTGTGGGATACCTCAATCGCACCTTAAACCCTTGTGGAGATACAATCTGCACCGAAACCCACTTAGGGTTTTAGGTTACTTCGGCGAGGACAAGTGAAAACGAAACTCAAACAACCTTAGAGAGGGGCTTAAAGATTTCGTATAATGGAGAGTAAGGAAAACCGAATATTGTTTTGGGTTTTGAAGCAGGCTTTACTCTTGTGTTGTAGGGTAAGGTATATTTATACCCTTCAAACCCTAGTATGGATAAACTTAGGAAACAAGTCCTAGTTTAACCACAACACACTTCCTCCCATTCATTATCTCAAACCAAACCTGGTATCTATGGTTCATTCCATTCAAATCCCAACTTAAGACAATGTTAAGTTCATGTCTTAATTCGGTTTAAGTCCCTTTGGTTTGTGGTAATAACGTTTGTGAAGTATAAAACATATTCTCCGTGTATTAATGTGTGTGCCCCCAATGGGCTCACATATTTCTAACGTACATCATGCGGAACCAACTACCATAACCCAACAGCTCCCACTTGGGAGTTAGAGTAGCAGTCAACATTTATACTGACAATTGGCAATGTCTAGCAACACACACAATTGTCTTTAAATTAGAAATATTTGAGATAGAGATACAAGAATAATCTCAGCTATTAATAGTTATAAATTTCTTGCTTTATAATCATCCCTTTGTTATAGATACCGTTAAACTATGGATATGGATCCTAAGTCATTGCATATAGTTTAACATTATGTTTCTCGTTATAGAAATAATTCAGATATACCAAATGTAATCAAGAATCATCTTGCATTACCCTTTGGGAACGGCCATTCATTTATCTGATTAAATCTAGAGAGGGCCCAATGGTATCTTTCTGCATATATCAAGTGGAGGAACAAATCCTTTATTGACTACAAGTGTTGTGAATGCTTCTTTACATAAACTTCAAAAAATAGCTTTTATAACTACCATGTTTCAGGACATCGTTTGGCTATAATCACAAAGTGATATCCACACATACAAAACTTGCTTGCATCTCAAGTCTAAGGACAATTTTAAACCATTTTCGACATTTTACTCATGATATGGATCTAAAAGTAAATGTTCGAAGGTTGGGGTATCCAGTATGCATCCCTTGTGAATACATATGAGTTTGGCGGGAACAATCCATATATTCATGGAATATAACCAAC